>LTAE01000037.1:78106-155935 GCA_001647135.1 Pontederia paniculata
AACTTAATGTAATAAATGACGTTTATCAATTTAATCATTTATTTTTTTATCGTCTTATTTTTATCTTATTTATATTAATATTTGTATTCACAATAGACTATTTAAGATTTTAATCTATATAATTATTTTATATAATTTAAGACTTTTGAATTATATATTATGTTTTATCCAATGATTAATATATATAAAAGATATAAAAGTAAGAAATGTGATGCTAACAAATATTTAAAATAATAATATAAAAAATTACATGAATATACTACATAATAAACACATATAATAAAATGATTTATAAATAAACTAATAATATTTTTTATTATTTAAATTTGTACAAAGCACGAGGATGTTTCCTAGTGTATATTAAAAGTTAAAAAACTGATGGTACATATAAATTTTTTAAATTAAAATTATTAGTAATTATGGGTTTTTTTCTCCGTTTCTTAATTTGTTTTTGAAGTACCGGTTGGAGTCGAACCGGATGCGGGTTATGTACCGGACCCTCCTCCTCCCTCTTGAAATAAATCCCTAAATTGAAACGTATTCTGCCCCCAATCCTTCGATTTTACCGCAACCAATGGCGAAGAAGACCAGCGAATCGGCGGTCATGGAGATCGACAGCGAAAAGCTTGCCCCCGCCGACCAGGCGGCCAGTCCCAAGTTCTCCGTCAACGGTATACGCTTCCACTCTCCTCGGGCTCGTGATTCTTGTTGGCATTTCTGTCGTTTGGTTCGCTCTTTGGCGGCCGATTCGAACGTTTTAATATCCTGAGATATGGATCCGCTTTTTTCAGTATTGCAGCTGTTGAAATCGGCCCAGATGCAGCACGGATTAAGGCATCGCGACTACACTCGTTACAGGTGTGTCTAGTTTTGTTGCTGTTTTCAACGATTAGGATTATTTTAATTGTAACTACAACATTTTTGCCAATTTTCGGTTCTTTAGGCTCGACTTGGAATGGTTTCTCTCAGCATCATTGTTTTTTTTTCTTTCGTGGGCTATACAAATCTGTAAACAGTAGCAAGGAAAAATAAGAATCAAAAGTGACGCGGCGTTGTTAGATATTGCTGACCGAATCTTTTTTTTTTTTTTGGGTAGTTGCTGTTTGAATCTTTTCTACTAAAGAATCATGTAAAATTGCACATTTCTCCCACTATAGAGGATCAAGGTGCAGAAATAACCAAAAAAAGAAAACACTTGGAAATGAAGCTGAATTTATTTATACATCCTGGATCAGCAACGGTTGATGAGCGCAATTAAGCAGCATATTGGATTTCTTCCTTTTGTCCCAATTGACGAAGTTTTAGATTGAATGGGCTTAGAAGATGAAGTTTGTCTTCAGCCACTTTTCCTTATTTTTGATTTGCATTCTCTTATGATTTAAAATAAGCATGTATTGGTTTCCAGGAGGTACTGCACTGCACGATTAAGAAGACTATACAAGTCACTGAAATTTACTCATGGACGTGGGAAATACAATAAGAGGGCCATCAGTGAGTCAACTGTCACTGATGTGAGGTATTCTTAAAATCATTATCTGTAAAGTTCCTATTCAGCTTATTGTCAAATATGAGTTAATCCTTGTGTCAACATGGACTCCTTTTTTTTTTTCGTCGTGCATGATTTTCTTTTCCGGATCCATTATCTTCTGGACTTGTATTTATGCCTTTATCTGGTTCCAGATAATTTGTGCTACATTATAGTCTTACATAAATTAGACTCAAGATAAATTAATGTATCATGGCTTTTCCATCGGCATAACAATTCCTGGTCACAATTGCAGTCAGACATTGCTAACTTGTAGTCTTTTGCATGTTTAATGCATTCTGAACATGTGTCACTTGTTTGTTTCAGGATGCTTCAAGGTAAATTAGGACTTTATCTCTCACTCATATCTTGGACTTCAATAGTGATAGTTAATATTTTTATTGCCAATTCACTAGGGGGCTGACTCCAGTTTTATTTATTCTCCTTGCATCGTGTGTACTTTTTTCTTGGTACTACGAAAGATGAATGGTTGAAATTTTTATTGCTGTTATTAAGGCCAGGGATTTTGACCTAACTGAATGTGATGACCTAAATAATGTCAACTGCTTGGCGCCTTTGTAGTTGCTGTTTTACTGGACTTTATTTTTGAGAGTTGTTTTACTGGACGTTTCCTTCAATGAAATTTTAGTTGTGCTCATACGACATCCAGATATTGAGATTGTCGTGCATTATTTATTTACTAAAGTGATTATCCATATCGGATACATGTAATTTATGTCTGGGGTTTTCAGCTTGAAACTTGTGCTTATTTCTCAAAGGCCTACTGTGAGCAAACGACATGATGATCTTAGCATCGTTGGGCATGGTATTACTGTATAACTAACCAATAAACATTTTGAATTACGAGTAAAAATTATTGCGTTCGTTGTCATTTATTCTTAAGTGGGCATGCTAGTACCTCACATTTACATTCAAGCTGATATTTAAAGTCTGAATTATTGAAAAAAAGAGTTAACTTTGTTTTCTTGTCAAAAAGGTTTCTCCATATGGTTCTTTACATGGCGGAAAGGGCTTGGAGTCATGCCATGGAGAAAAAGCAGTTACCTGATGGACCCAATGCAAACCAGCGAATTTACTTGCTGGGTAGATTGAGGAAGGCAGTGAAATGGGCTACTCTTTTTGCACAATTGTGTGCAGTGAAAGGAGATACTAGAACTTCTCTTGAAGCAGAGGTGTGCTTCTTAACTTTTGTATGCTATCGCTCTTTTTAAGAATCTTTTAGTTTTTGAGTAAATTTAATAGTGATTCAGCCAGCTACTTGACATTTATCTGATAGTTCAAATGTGATCTCTGCTCTTTGTTATGACAATCCTATTAGACTGTTCCTTCTCACCTTCAAGTTATCTGGCATTTTCCTTTCCAAATCAAGCAGAAGACCACTTGGATCACATAATTTTCTTTTGGGTTTATGCTGTTTTCTTCAGTATTTTTCTTGCTGTCGTATGTATGTGTCTACCTTGGGTTGTCCCTGATGTGGGTAAATTTTAAGGGAACAAGGAACCTCTGAAACCAAATTTACTCTGCAGGTATGGAGCCATAGATCTCGCGATCTAGGGTGTTCCTTTCACCCATGATTTCTGTCTTAAAACAATTGTGACTGGTTCAACGAACCAGTTGAGAAACAGTCCAATGATGGTTTAGGGCAAATAAACCTCCTGCGCTCTCTCTTTTTTCTCGTACCTCTTGTTTTCCCTTCCGCATTGCCAAGAACTTTGCTTCGTCTTCGCCATTTCCACCTGGTCTTTGTCGTTGCATTCGATTTCCTTTTACCTTGCCGCTCGCGATGATTATCTCCGATCTATCTCTCTCAAATAAATATTCCATGAGACACCGGGATCCAATGCGTGCGACCATTCGACGACTGGCTCTGGCAGCTGCGACTTCAACTTTGACAGTCAGATCCAGCTCTTGGAACCTCCCACTCAGAATTGTGTGACCTCAAATCGATCAAGATCTATATGTCGCTGATCAACGATCTTCTCTTCTACATTCTTATCCCATGAATGATACACCATGATTTGCTTTCTAGTGCTGCCCTCAGAAGATCATCCTTTATTTTTTTTACTTTTTTCATTACTTTTTTGCTTCCCTCTGATCATCCTTTCTATTTTTCTCTTCTTTTTTCATTATTTTATCTGCCTCATTTATTTTTTAGTTGGATTGTGCGCCATCATTGTTTCTGGTTGAGGTTAGGAGAGCAAAATGAAATTTGTTTCTGGTTGAAGCTAGTACAAGAAAATTATTGCCTTCATCTTGGCGTGTCTTATATAGTAATTTGTGAATTATATTTAATTAAATTTGTGTAATAATTTTCTTCATGTTGAAATGCCCAATGGGTATGAGTAAAATGAAACTTATGCATTTGTATGTGCGGTAATGTGAATATTGTTGGTGTGGCATCCTAAAATAAGTTTTTTCGATGCGAATTTTCTCCCAAGTTAGTAATTTGGCTTTCGAGTTGGAACTTGCAATGGTATTAACAGAAGAGAAGATTACGTACGCCATTTTTTTTGTTTTACGCCATTTGCTTGTTGCTTAATGTGCATAAGAAATTTGCTCAACCTAACATTATTGCTCTTATAATTATTTAACATATTTGATCACTCATATTTTAAATAATTCATTAAAAAATTATTGTCTCGTCGATTAATTCAATGAACAAAAGAGTATGTTCCAACAAAATAATTCATTTATTTTTCTGCCATCCATGGCCCACAAGCAACTCAATCTTTTTTAGGCACATCAAGCAACTCATTGTACCTGGTGAGCATGGCATAAAAGTGTAACTAATTTAGTAATCAATTTGAAAAATACATTTTTTACAAGAAAATTATTAATCGCAGATCCCATTGATATACTAGAAACTAAAGATTCAATGTGATTTAGAAAAAGTTCAATGTGAGATAAGAAAGAAGATCAATGATCAGAGTTACCCAGGTAGGAAAAGTAAATATTTATTCTAGAAATAGGATGATTACTGTGGGATTGAATTAGTCTAACAAAAAAAGAAACAGATTTTGTGATATTAAGGAAAAAAAACAAATTCATCTATAAAAACCGATGTACAGTCAAAAGAGAAAAGAAAACATGTAGATCTAGAAAATCAATGTAAAAATACAATATATATATATGGTGATCATCTGCCAACAAGCATGCATCTCCGACTAGAGACTTGGAGGGCACCAAGTAGTTGAAAGTTGGACACATGTAATACTCAGTGGTCGAGGGATCTGATCATCAAAGTTCATATGCGGGTGGATGTGCGCTGGACCTGATCAAAGATCAAGTTACTGGGAGAGGCAAGGCAGCACCGGAGGCCAAAGAGGAGACGGCGAGGGTGAAGTCGAGAAAATATGAGCAGAAAAACACTGAGTGGCACAAGAGGGAGGTAAAAAAGTGAAATCTGCCAGAGAGAGTAGTAGGTATAAGTGCATCAATGCACGAGTTTGTAATTGGTTTTTTTGAACCGGTTTCAAGGTTTTAAGAGATAAAGTGGGGTTAAAAGGCACCGTGGATCTGGAGAATTACAGTGCTCCATACCTATGGAGTAAATTTTGCTTCACAGGCTCCTTAACCCTAGTTTTTAATGAAGTTACATCATGTCCCGAAGTTCTTGCTGACTTGGTTATTTAGGATCTATTGAGAGATTTTTTTTTGAGATGATATATTGAGAGATTTCCTTTAATGGTTTTGCTTCTCGTTGGAAAGTCTAATGGCTATAGGTATAAAGTAACAAATTCTTAAGATTCATCAGGATGTGGAGAAAAGTACAACCAAGACTGGTAATTTATTGATCAAGCTAGGAGATAATGATATTCATGAAATGGAGAATACCATATAATACATCTTTTTTCTCTTTATTGACTTGTGTTTATTGTGGTATGTCAGTATGTCATGCATATATCAACATAAAGAGAAGAAAAAGTTATCATATGCGTGGACAGATTGAAAGTCTTCTTCCATCACGAGGATTTCATTGATCTGGACCATTTGTTGCTGATCACATGTTCCATTATCTTGTTTCTTCTTTTTTACCCGTAGTTTTATTATTAACTGGCATTTGGTTTAGTTTCTAATATAGTGGAAATGAATCAAGGATGACTACTGCAAAGTTGTTGTCACCCTGCTATGTCAGGAGAAGCCAATGTGCATGTGGTACAATATTTTCCCCAAAAGAAACCTGTATACGTTGCCTCATAAAGCTTCACCCCAATCCTTGACCAAATATGAAAAGTGGTATACATTATTCCCAATATAACGTCTAGCTACCAAAACTGGTGAAACTCCTTTGCTACCAAATGACCCAAGCAACTAGTGGTATAGAATGAAAACTGCTGATAATTACAGTGTTTGAATTCTAGCTGATTTAAAGTGCAGTTGGATCATCTGGATAAACTTAAATCGATCAAGTGCACTTACATCACACTGATTCTATTAGCATGAATTACTGAGCCAGAAGACAGTGATTATATCATCCATTCCTTCTTCAAATGGTTCTGATTATGCAATATTATTTTCATTCTAATGCAGGCATATGCTTCTCATATGAAAGGCACCCTTTTATTTGAACAAGAGCAAAACTGGCAAGCTGCTTTAGTGAACTTCAAAAATGCAAGGTAGATGCTTAAAAAAGCCACTTGATACCTTTCATTTTCTCCAGCTATATTAATCAGAACCATGCTATTAGAAGATTGATAAATTATTGCATAGATAACTGTGACTCATAGTTTGCTCATAGAAATATTTACTATCATGATGAAAAGGCTCGTTATCTTAAGACTGGTGTTTCTTGTTGTGCTTGCATTTATTTCTTAAGAAAAGTTTACTAGCATGTGGTTCCTTGAAGGGCTGTGTACGAGCAGCTTGGGAAGTATGGAAATATAGAGAATCAAGTATTATGTCGTGAGAGAGTTGAAGAGCTAGAACCAAGCATTAGGTACTGCTTGCACAAAGTAGGAGATTCCAACCTGCAAGCTTCGGAACTTCTGGACATCGAAAAAATGGAAGGACCTGCTTTAGATCTTTTCAGATCTAAATTAGAGGTAGGTCTTTCATTTTGCTTGGAAAAAATTCTCCTAAAGTAATACAGTGATCTTGTTAAGCTTATTTTCCCATATTTTTGTTGCTTCATGGTATTCTGTTGTCTGCATTGATGGAACTTTAGTGGTTATAGTGATCAGGTGGGTGTGCACAGCAGCAGCCCATTCTCCCTTTCCAACAATAAGTATACCTTTGGAAGCATATTGTAGAGGTCAAAATGTAATTTGCCTTCGGCTGATCCAGTTTTCACTTCTATTAGTTAAGCTATCCTTTTCGCCTTGACCTCCTTTATCTAATCTTATAGATGAGTTTGCTGGAAATTTGGCAGTGTGGGTACATGTAGGTACATGTCCTTGCATTTGCAAGTGGGCCAGGGCTTCCTCTGATGAACTAACCCACTTGGCAAAAGGATTAGGCAGGTCAGAGTGGATACCAAAATGAACCAATTTGGATTTCAACTTTGAGGAATGTCATTATGTAAGGAAAATTATGTTTGACTAAAATGATCTGACAACTTAATAAACATGATTTTGCACATCCTGGATGACTGTCTTGGCATAAAGCTATGCCAGAATACTTCTTAAGCAACATATGTGGGAAATCAAACAAAGTTAGATATCTATGCTATGTCTAGCTGGGTGGCGATATCATTTCTCAAGCAGAATTGCAGGCCCAAAAATTAACAATTAGACTGAGCCCCAAAGGTTGGTTTGACTTGTCAACTTGATTCAACTTTATCAACATTTTTTCCAGGAAACTTTATCTATACCTGCAGTACTCTTTCACCTTGAAATTATTTCCATCAATTTAAATATATCAATATTTGCAAACATTTAATTATGTTGCAATTTCTAGGCGGTTATGGCTGAGGCAAGGTCACAACAGGCAGCATCAATGACAGAATTTTACTGGCTTGGTCATAGATTTCCAATAAACAATGCTAAGACTCGTGTTTCTATTCTCAAAGGTTTGTCATGATGCTTTTGCAGAATTTTATGTGCTATGGATTGCCTTCTGTTACATGTTTTTTCCAGCACTGTTTTGATGTGCACATATCTTTTATAAGTTTTCTTACTTTAAAATTCTGATCAGCTCAGGAGCTAGAAAAAGGTCTTGATGGGTCAGCAGCAGAATCCCTTCCGCTGGAGAAAAAGCTTACCATATTTGACAAAATATTTTCTGCATACCATGATGCTAGAAGTTGCATTCGCAATGACTTGGTATGGATCAGTATGAATAGATAAGATATCCTATTTAGTTATCTTGTCATTGGTGGGTGTATGTTTTGCTTTATTGTTGAGGTAGTGTCTCTTGTTTACAATCTTTAAGAAGTGGTTTGTAACATCATTTCTCAACTTTGTAGGCTACTGCTGGCAATGCTGAAAATGTAAAAGATGAGCTTAATGGTCTCGACAAGGCAGTTGGTGCTGTATTAGGGCAACGCACAATAGAGCGCAATCAATTATTAGTTACGATTGCTAAAAGTAAATTTACAAAACATCGTGATGACAAGAGTGAGAAAGTCACAAAGCCAGAGGAACTTGTTCGTCTGTACGATCTTTTATTGCAGGTCTATTCTGATCTCTGATATGTTTCTAGTAAATGGGCTTCTTGATAAATATCAATTGTTGGATGCTCTTGAATAATTTCAAAGCACTAATTACACTATGTTTTCCTTATTTGCAGAATACCACTGATTTATCTGATTTAGTTAGTTCTGGAAGGGGCCAGAACCCAGAAGAAGTTGCATTCAATGAGGAACTTGCACTTAAAGGTTCCTTTTTTCGAGCAGAGAGGTTTCTTCTAGTGTCACTTTGATTCATTTCAATGATTACCTGTATTTGATAGTTTGGCACAATAATCACAGTGAAATATATATTATGATATTTAAGTTCTTCAGTTTGACAGTTATTATGAGCGGCATTTGCTTGCATACGAACATTCTTTGCCATATATAATGAAAATCAATGACACTAATTTCCTTTTAGTTAATTACCTTTTCAACTCAGTTTTGCCATGAGAAATCTCTATATTTTAACCAACCACAGTGTTTTCTTATTAATCTAATCTTTTTGAAGAAAATTAATCTCTATATTACATAATGGAATCTTGTAGGTGCTTCTATCTAGGCAAATCCTACAGTTCAGCAGGTAAAAGAACTGAAGCATACTTGTTGTTTTGCCATGCACGGTCACTTGCTGAGGCCACCTTACAGAAAGTTCAAATGAAGAATTCTGACAAGGTGTGTTATGCTTGTCATAATAACTGTGTTCTCATCCTTGTCGAATCAAAGTTCAATTTAATTAGCATAAAATGACAATGGTTGGAAACAAACATTGGTTGAACCCGGGATATTATGAACTGTTTGGGGCACACAGATGCTGAAGCATCAGCTATTACTATTTGGTGCTTGAAAAAAGAAATGAGGCATTTGTCTGTTTCTGTTGGGTTCTGGCTGAGTTAAGTCCTCACAAAAGGTAGAATGGACAACAGAGGGGCTTCCAAAATTTCAAGATAATTTGTTTTTATTTCTCAGCAAGTTTATCGAATAACTTTTTTTTTTCAGAAGGCTAATACTTTGTTTAAGGCAACTATGTTCTACAGTAGGTTCAAAGTTATGTGATTTGACTGGGACCTTGTAATAAATTAGTGGATTCTTTCTACAAGAATGAAGTTATTTTGTAGTGGGCAGAATTTTGTTGAACTTCAAATCCTAACAAGAGCTGCAGACAGTTGATATTTGTCTGGGTTTGGACAAAATTTAGTCTGCTTTCAAAGCTTGAACCAACCTGGCTTACATTCCATTCAGTCTTCTATTTGTTTTTCAAAATAAAATCCAATTCATTATTGATGTACTTTTGTGTATGATTTTGAGTTATGATTTTGCTTGAAAATTGATTTATCCTTCTTTTTGTTTTTATGGGTCCAGTTTACTAAGTTCTAGTTAATTCTTATAACAATAAACATATTTGTGATTACACAATCATTTCAGTTCTATTCGGGCTCAATCGGTCTTTTTCAACTCAAACCAAATTGGAATTCTCAACACTGACCAGACCAATCTGTTTACATAATCGATGCAAATTTCAAATTTGATTCCTTGAAATCTTCAAGTTGTTTTAGTTGTTTATGGACCTTTTCTTTCTTCAGGTTTTAGTTAAAGATCTTAAGAACCTAGCTGAGAATTGCAGATCAAGCAGCTGTATTGAACATGCATCAGGTATTATGGAGGAGGAGAAGATTCCAGAAAAGCTTTCTAAAGGTGTCTCGAGCATAACCTTGAATGGGCAGGGAAAAAAGGTTTGTGCTAATATTATACCATCTCAATTTGTACTTATGGATGTCAATAATTATTTTGAATCGCTCTAAAAAAATAATCATTTTGAATTCATGAAAGCATGTTTTGTTAATATGCATCTGATGGCTTTTTGCAGGAGGACAAATTTCTTCTTGAAATGTTGGATGTTTATGAGTCGGTGGTTGGCGATGCTAATTCCAAAAGTGTTCCTCGGATCGAACGATTTCCTCCACCGCTCCAAGTTGTTCCCTGCAATCCCATTGTTTTGGACATTGCCTACAGCTCAATTGAGTTCCCATCTCTTGAAAACAAGATGAAGAAGAAGAGTCTATTTAGCAGACTTTGGCGATAAGGTCACTCACAGGAAGGAACTCGTTATTCTTCGGCCTACATAGGATCAATTTCTGACATTTTTTTTACATTGAACTGTCAGGAAAGATGTGAAATTTACATTTCACCTTTTTTTGTCGTGCCACCAATTTCTGCCTTCTTGGTTTTTTTTTTCACTCTCAACTTTGGATATACTGAAAGTTTTCTTATGCCTTCAGTTTGGGTTAACATTTTTGCATGTCCCTGGTTTCTGTTTCATTCGGACAATGGATGTTGTTTCGCTTTTGCAAAATCATCATCTTTTCACAATATTTCTTTGTGTGGGGGCGAAGGGAATCTTTGTACCAAGCGAATCATTCTCAGTATTTGCTTCAGATTGTTACTGCAATTTCTTTTAGAGGCAAACTAATGTGTGGAGCATTCTAGTAGTACACTTTCGTGTATCACTTTTGTTGTCGAATTAATTTGATAATTAAAATTTAATCCGTATTCTAAGTTCCACGTTACCATCATATCTTCCTTCATGACCAAGAATCTACTCGTTCAACAACAATCACTTTTTTCTTCGGATTTTTATGTATCATTTTTTTACCATCTTTCTGTGTCCTATATAACCATAGTTTAGTTCTCCTGTTTTCTTTTTCCTTCTTATAGGCTGTGAGCATTTTTTTCTCTCCGGTTTTTATTTCTTCTCCATTACCGTAGCTTCTTTTTATCTCCATCTTTTATTTACTATTTTTTAATAACATATTTAGCTATTATAATTCATGTGATTTAAAAAAATTAAAAGGATATTTTTCTTTCTTTTTTGTTATCTTAATACCAATAAAATAGTGAGAATAGCTTACAATATGTATGATGAAAAATTTTCGACCAAGTTTAATATAAATTTGCAAAAAAAAATCGCAAGATTAAACTTCAAAATTGTCTAACTTCAGAGTCGTCATTGAAAGTAACTTTCTGAGTAACAATGAATTTTTTTGATATAAATTAATAAATGGCATGGATGATGATGAGTACGCGTGGGTTTGTCATACTATCCTATGCAATTAGTTTATTTTTCTTAATTTTAATTCTTTTGGTTTAAATGATTATTTCGTTTCTTTTTAAAATAAATCGAATTCAAGACAGCAAAACGCAGTTATATTCATTTTAAACATAGCATCTAAAAAAAGATGAAATTCCTACAAGATATGCATGTCGGAAGTGACGAACACAATTGTTTGGTCCCATAAGCCTTGGGGTGAAGGGTTATTTTCTTTAACTCTTAATTATAATTTTTTCATCTAAATTTTAACTAGAAATCATCAATTTTAGTTACTAGACAAATATTGATAATTATTATCAATATTTCTCAAATCAAGCCCTTTCATTAAGGAGATAAGATTCTTAAAGGAACAAAGGATTATATTCTCATCTACAAGTGGACAACCGAGTTAGAAGTAATTAGACTTTGTTGGATGTGTTGTTTAGGTAAATTAACATTAGGATACATCTTTTAGCGTGGGATCAAAGCTAAGACATGTGCCAAACAAAATTTGATTACAACTTCTGCTATGGAAGTGAAATTTGTTTCTTATTTGAAGTGACACTACATGGTATATGATTAAAGAGTTCCACATCAAGGCTTAGTGTTAAGTGAATTTTATATCTAAGCCGTTAAGAAATTATTGAGTGATGGTCCAGGCAAATTCATTAATATCAAATGTAGAGCCCTAAGGCAACATGTCATAGATAAAAAGGTGGCCATTGAACATATTAATATTATGTTGGTGATGACCGTTCCTTTAAAATTTCAAGGATTCAAGGATCACATAAATAAAATGGATTTTGATTCCAGTGTGTATTATTCGTATAGACATTTTGTCTATATTCAAACTCATGTCATGTTGAATAAAATTATTTTCCATTTAGAAGTGCAATTTTGTGGTGAATAATTTATAAATTTTGGATTCGAAATAAACAGGAATGAGGTTTTCTGAAAGAAGTAAAATGCAAAGTAGTACATAAAAGATATTAATCAATTATGATGACATACCATGATTCACATTTTTTATTTTTGCTTAAATAATAAAGTTTGTATGAATAAAGGACTACAGTAAATGCATACGGATTAAGTGGGAGAATGTAAGAAGTTTTGGTAACTTCCTAACATTTATTATAAAACACAAGGAAAGTAATCACCTTTGTTTTGGTCTGTTCTTCTTGTTTCGTAATTTAGCTACAACAACCGAAGCATTATAAATGTGTTCAAATGGCAAATATTTGAGGCTAGAGTTATTTTATGTGGATTATGTTTTTGTACGGTGAAAATGATGAATTTCACATCTATATGAGATAGCATGTAGCTAGAGGGAGTCCAGGCTTTCCAAATCATATCAATATACTTCTTAATCTTTCCCTTAGGAGTTTACATCCAAAATTCAATCTTTGAACATTACTAATTGGAGGTTTACTTTTATTCTGCACTAATTTTATTGTAAATCATGATTATGAAAAGTAGTTCTTTATTCTATCGAAAGATTTAATGATAGATATTTAGTATTTCTAATCATTATTAGTTTTATATTTTAAGAAATCTAATTCTGTTTATAGATTACCAACAGTTATACCCCAAAAAAATCTACTAGATGTTCCATTTTAGATACCCGAAATTGCCATCTTCTTGTGTTTTTTCCTGTTCCACTTGAAACACATCCAATAGTTAAATTTGACATGATTTTGAAAGGAAACACAATTATCAATTGGGAAGATATTTGAAATTGGATGACTATTGACCATATAACCTCTAAGGGGTGAGGGTTGTTTAGTATGGGGTAATATAGACATGTTATCGATTATTTAATTTAAGATTTTTAGAGTTCGTCACATTATTATGTTTAGTTGCAACATATTATCGATATTTTTTCTTCTTTGTTAACCTAAATTATAATCTCACTAATAATAAAGATAGTACACATGAGAGTTATCTTTTCAAACTACCAATATGGTGAGATAAGAGTGATAATGGGTCAAATTTGAAGTAAAATTTAATCCGATCCAAAAATAATAATATTGGATCGGATTAAGACATTATTTTTGGGTCAAATTAAGATATTTTTTTTAAAAGTGGCTTAACTAAATTTGTATTTTTTTATTAGACCGGATCAAGTTATTGGGTTGAGTCATTTATTTATTAGATTTTGCCTTTTCATACATCTATTTTTTATGAATAAAAATACATTTAAAATAAAATAAATAAAAAATAATGAAATTAATGACAAAAATCTTGAAATTATTAGAATACAAATGATTTTGATATTAATTAATATTTTTTATATATTAATATTATAATTTGAGGTTATTCGGATCAAATTTGATTTTTCAAATAATTAAATATTCAATATGTTACGCGACCTAAAATTAATCGAGTCGGATCGGGTTTAATCCGATTCAAAGTAGTAACTCGATCCAATCCAACCCAATTCAGATTGACCAGATTGATGGATCAAACTCGTATTCATCCTTAGGGTGAATGTATTTGATAAAATTATTCATTCAATCGAAATTTTAAAATATTCATATTTTATTGGAAAATAATATTGCTCAACATTATTGTCTTAATTTCTTAAGATTATTTTACAAACGATTGATAATATAAACTCCATACATTTTGTCGAAAATCACTTTTCTATTTTTACCTTTTTGCTTATATAAAATAATATATTAGTAAAAGTTCAAATTTTTAAGGTACTTTAATAATTTAAATTATAATGTATGTTATTACTATTTATCAAACACTTCATTGGTACGATAATTTATGAAGTGCTAATCTATTTTAGTGATGATCTAACTTAGCAGTTAATGAAAATGAGAATATGCCAAATGACCCTAACACTCAATCTATCTTTCCTCGAAACACATAAAAGATGAAAAGAAGCACATTTGCTTTGTCCATAGGTCAACACATAAAATAAAGGATATAACACTCAATCTATCTTTCCTCAAAACACATAAAAGAAGGAAGAAGCACATTTGCTTTGTCCATAGGTCAACACATAAAACAAAGGGTATGTATATTCTCTATGTGAAGAAAAGGCAACCAACAAGCATAAAGTTCAGTGACAAGATCACTCACCAACGATCGATTATAACAAACACAATTAGAACTTGGACCCTGAACCAACTGACCTAGAACCTTGGGTAACGGACGGGCAACTTGGGGTTTTGGACGAGCGGTTCCGCCATTTTGGTGGAATCGATTAGTTCTACGATTTTTTTTTTCAAAACTTGCCTTCCTGGTAACCTACACAAACAACCTTTTCTCCTTCTCATTTGTGCTCTTCTCTTCCTCATCGCTGACGCTCTGGATCGTCTCCCTTGATATATTTGGTCAACTCCCTCTTAGATCTGCTCGATGGTGCTCTCACTCTCTCTGTCTCCGTCTCTCTCTCTCTCTCATTCACTCACTCTGCCTCTCTCTCTCTCGCTTTGTCTTTGTCTTGCTCTCTCTGCGATCTTTCCCTTCGATCATTATCCTCCGCGTTGATCTTCTCTCTCTCACTCTCGATGTTTCTTTTTGTCAACGTCTCTCTCTCTCTCTATCTTCATCTCTATCTATCTCTCTATCTTGTTCTCGCCCTCTGTGCCTCTCTCTCTCTATCTCCCTCTCGCTCTCGCTCTCTCTACCTCTCTTTGCCTCCCTCTCACTCTCTCTACTAGGGGTGAGCACGAGACGGGAAACCCAATGTCCCAAACTGAACCGACCCAATTTTTTGGGTTTTTTCGGACTGATTAATATCTGGGTCGAGATCGTGTAAAGCTTAAAAAAATGGTATAATTTAGGTCAAAATTAAATTATTATATCAAATATATGGTTGACCTGACTTACTATTCTAGTACAATGGAAATAGTAATATTCATATCATCTATTCAATTATTATTACGTTTCAATAAGTATATATTTAATTATTTGATTATAGTAATATTAACTTATCATATTTGGTAATATAATTATATGTCTATAAAGTCTCGTGCATATAATTTAATTATATGCTATAAATATGACAATACATTTTTATATTTAAATTATTTTAGAAATAATTTAAGATAAGCGGGGTGTCTCGATCTAATTTTTGATTCAAGTCAGGATGTTCCATTCCCGATCCCCATTATTATCATATTGGGAACGAAACTTATATTTGTTTTTTTCGATAAAAAAAGGATCGTGATGTCCCCATTCATAACTCACCCCCACTCACACACACACTCTCTCTCTCTCTCTCTCAAAGCCGGAATCACCTCAAAGATAATGGAGGTCGACGATGAGCAAACCATCGAGATGAGACCATCACTCACATCTAGATCTCCTTCCTCATCTTAACTTTCTTAGGATGTTCATGGTGGATATAGTTTCATATCAAAAATTTAATATACAACAAATGTGTAATAAAAGACTTTCAATCATGAAATTGTTCCTCTACATCTATGGATTCGTCTCTCTCTCTCTCTCTCATATCCCTGCTTGATGCTCTAAGTTTGTAAATAATCCATATTAATAATTATGTACATAGACTATGGTTAACTTATTTTTTTAATAAGTTAACATGATTATTTTAAATATTTGTTATTTAATATGAAAAAATTGTTTGATCTTTAAAATTATTATAAATCACATTATATATATAATAATATTTTAATTAAAGAAAGGTAAAATGGTCATAAAAAATAGTTTACTCTTAAATTTTAACTTTATTCAAACACAATTGGAATCACACCTATTTAGTTCATAATTTTAATTTCATTTCAAATACATATTAAAATTAATATATCAAATCAATAAAATCTGAAAGAACTCAAGTTTCAATATCAAACGCTATCCAAAAGACAGAATTAAGCAACATCGCCAAGCTAGAAACATTAAAGACAAAATATTGAAAGGAAATTTAAGAGAATAATCAAGTGTAGTCGGTTCATATGGCGAGCAAGTATGAGTTTTAAGTTGAAATGTGCGGAGAGTTCTTAATTTGATCATAGTTTATCTTTTGATTTGCGTTCGGATGCTAATTATTTAGATGTTAATAATTTTGAAAATGATAAAAAAAAGAGAATTGCTAGACACCAGCTCTGTGTACATCTGATTCAAACCATTGAAACCCTAGTACAACGTGCGTATATGAAGCGATGAAAAAAAAAACATGGTTGAAACTTTTTTTTTTTTTTTTTGAGAAAGTGATTGAAAATAACTAGATGTCAAGCCAAATGATCATTGACCTATATTTTTTAATAAACATAATAAAGCCACAAAAATAAGTAAGTATTTAAAGATTCCGAGAGTAACACAGCCACACAGCCTGTAAGATCCTCCTCACAGAGTCACTTTAAAAGACATGATGAATACTAAAACTGGCCTTCCAACAAAAAAATGTCCTTTAATAAAACAATTGAATCTTAATGAACCCAGAATTCGATAATAGTGCCGCAAGAGTAAACGAGTGCAACCTCCATGACCAAATTGAAAGGGGAATTGTACTGTACTTTTCTTTTAATCACCTCCCTATTCTTTTTGGTCACGATCAAAATTATCGATATCTTGAATTATTAATAACTAACTGATTTGATGTTCAAATGAAAAGCGTTAAAAAATATTCTGATCAAATTAATGACTCCAAAAATTAAATGCGAAACTCAAATCTGTTAACTATCAAACTTGATTATCTTATCTCCTTATACAATTAACAAAGCTGCACTATTCACAGCCACAAGGCTATGCAATCTAAGAACATAAAGAATTCAACTTGACTACATAAAGAGGTATGAATAATGTACTGATCAGATTTGGATGGAGCATTGTTGACAATTATACTCCTACGAGGAGAAAGGAAGAGTTCTAATTAATTATAATCTCAAGAGTCTCCTCAGAAAAAGGAAATTGTAATCTCAAGAGGAGAAATCAAGCATTCATCAGACACAAATGTAGCTGGAGCAAGAAGAAGAAGAGTTGGACAAAGAAAAACAAGAACAAAGTTATAGGATTATTTTAATATTTTTAAGCAGCTGAAAAAAGAAAAAAAATATTTTATTGAAAGTGTATAAGTTTATAGAATAAAAATATGATGGACACCAGTCATATTGCAACACAGCAGAACTCTAAAGTTTTTTTTTCGAATAAATATTTTTGCTAAATCAAATTATTTTATTTAAAAACTTAAAAATCATACTAATGAAAACATGGGTATTACTTGATAAGTACAATAATTATCAATTAAAATCAATGCAGGAAAGATCATCCAAGTGGAATAATGAAAGTTTGCAATTGAAAAAGAAAACATTGCAAATCAAATTTAATCAATTATAATTGGAAATGAAAGAGCACGAAAGAACGATGTCAGATGCACAGAGATGATGACTGGATATTTGGGCAAGGCATCCAAATGGATACATGGTGAAAATGTATATTCATAAATTGCAGTCAATTGCAAAAATTGAAAAAGATGAAAATTTAAATAGAAAATAGAGAAAACATGTGAAATAGAAAACACACACATATAAAGAAAAATATATTAACTATAAATATTTATGAGGCATGATAATTAAAAAAAAACGAATTCTAATTGAATAGAGAAGATATGTGAAAGAGAACAAGGACGAAAAAAAAACTTTCAAAAAGGTGTTGTGGTTAGGAATGAATTAATTTTGAAATAAAACTCGAGATTGAGGATGTCAAGTGTCAAATCATATTCATTTCATGATTAGCATGTTATGTTAATGGTAACAATTTTTCTATAAAGTTAATAGATATATACCCGAAATGCTAAAAGGTTAATTGGTTAATAGTATATGATTTTATTGTATTTATAATGAAATAGTCTACATATAGATGAGTCGGAGTATCCAACATTATAGATGAGCTAATGCTGGAAAAATATTTATTTTCTCTATATATCTAATGTGTATAATGAGAGGTAGAAGAAAAATAAATGATACTCCCTCATGAAGTCACATGTTATATTCAAACAAAGTATATATATTCTAGTTTTTTAATGAAGTCCAAGTAATACGTTCAAATAAATGAAGACCCTATATCATAATAAAGAACAAAAAACATTAAATTCATCGTTAACATATTTAAATAACAATAATAATAAATGATATTCACTTAAAACTAAGATGTGATATTTATTTATAATTTTATGCAAACATTATTAACTTTATATGATTATTTTTTGATAAAATATTCACCATATGCAGATATTTAAACTAAATTTGATAAACGAAGTCAAGTTTCACGTTCCAAATGTATGAATATATGATAACGTTTATGTATATATAGAGAGAGAGAGAGAGAGAGAGAGAGAGAGAGAAATAATAAGAATATTAGTATAATTAAATATGATTCATATAGTAACACATGTGTTAAATAACTAACTCATAGAAATATAATAAAAAACTATTTTCAATTTTGGTATTTTATAAAGAATATATATATATAATATGTTTAGAAATATTTAAATTAATTGCAATTAAATAAATTTGGAACTATTAATTTAATTCCACTTTTGAAATTGATGACATGAAAAAAGAGAAGAAGAGCTTTGAACAAAAATGAGGGTGTGCGATGTTAGGAGATAATTATCTAAACATTGAACATCGATAAAGTGAGTGTCGCCAATGTTTAAGTGATAAAAAAGTCATAATTGACTAAAATTTACGAATTACATGGGAAACTTTCAAAAAAATTATGTTAACAAATTATAAATAATAAAGAGTTTATGTTTAAAAAAAGAAGATAATTTCCAACGATAAGTGGTCTCTTGTGAGAAGTCAAATATTATTCTTTGATTGAACGACGACGACGACGACGACGACGACGACGACGATGATGATGATGATGATGATGATGATATTCAACGACAACTATGATATCATTTGTTTAAAATTAGAATTAGTTCTAACATAATTATTAAATAATAGAATATATGATATATTTTTAAAACAAATATGTTAATAAATATAAAAATAAAACATAGTTTGCAATAGGAAAATGTTAAATTCACTCTCTTGATATAAACTAAATCCACTTATCAACTTAAGCTACTACATAATTTTGTTACTTTCTTAATATTTTATTTATATATTTATTTCAACTACTAGTATATATGTATATATATACTTAATACATTAAAAAGTTGGAGAGAGGGGCGTGGCCCCCACCGCCTATGTGGGTCCGCCCCTGATCCCTACTCAATTGTTGTCACTTTAGCGGGATGCTGATTCACGCAAAATCACCATTTTTGTCGTTGTTTATTTCTTTATTTTACTTTTTCATTATTTGTTTATCCAAATTCTTATATGAAAATAGATCACGGGAGATAGCGAGAGTAAGTTTCTGCTTTTTATTTCGACTCAAATTAATTAGATATTAATATATTTGAACAAAAATTATGAGGCTCGGTTAAATTGAATTGAGAATAGAAAAAATAATATCGAGTTATACACAAAATTTTACCAAACACTTTTTAGAATAAAATTAACTTAATTAGTATCTTATTTTTTAAAAAACTATCTCGAGATATATAAAATTATATATATATATATATATTCTAAAATATTAGATTAAATTTATTCCTAAAAAAATAAGAATATATTATAATTAAGTATTTCATTTATTAGAATACAAGTAAACGTATTTTATATTTATTATTTAACTTGTATTCCTAATCTAAACACCTTCGGAAGGATATATATAAAAAATAGGTCACGGTCAAAAGGTAAAACAAATTGCTTAAAGTTACAGCACAAAAAGCCATTGAACCCTGACAAGTGTTTGGTGGCTTCAAGCAGACAAGTTAAATTTTCTGTGATTTTTTTTACGACAAACGGGATAAAATGTCGTTTTTCTTCCTAAAAAAATCCATATACTTTTTTAGCTGTAAGAATTATATAAATCCCATAATTATTATTATTTATTAAACAACTAATTCAATATTTAAGAGATTGACTAAGTCGATAACTTTCGAAATTAAATATACAACTCGATTCCACCTCACG
Organism: Pontederia paniculata; assembly: GCA_001647135.1. NCBI lineage: Eukaryota > Viridiplantae > Streptophyta > Magnoliopsida > Commelinales > Pontederiaceae > Pontederia > Pontederia paniculata. Next base: position 98,350 of record LTAE01000037.1, read on the forward strand.
GTGAGCAATTTTCTTTTTATATTTTTTTCATGTGGTATGTTTCCTACCAACTTCTTTTTTAAAAATTTTCCTTTATTCATTAATTAAAATAATTAATTTATCAAATTCGGAGTTTGGACTTAAACTTGCAATTACCGAACTACGACTAGTTCTTTTGCGTTAACGAGTGGGACTTGTAAATAAATGGATATGGTGTTAATTGTACAGACATCTACCCGATACTTCTTTAAGAAAAGTCATACTTTTGGCATAAGAAAAAGCTTCGGTGACTCGAAGGACGATTTTGGCATCCGCTTCCGGAATCCCTTTGCCTTCGCCTTCGCCTAGACTTTGCTAGGGTTCCGGCGATCCGATGGAGGCGAACAGCTGGCGTCCGGCGCAGGGCGATCCAGGGGCGGCGGCGGCGGCGATGGAGGCGTCGTCCGTCGATTGGAGATCCCAGCTCCAGCCCGAAGCGCGGCAGAGGGTCGTGAACAAGATGTACGTGCTCGTTCTAGGCTCTGTCAAAGCTCGCTTCTTGATTTGGTTTGCTGCGTTTCTCGATTGGTAGGATGCGTCGGCGATCGTCAAGATTTCATCTTGTTTGATCGTAGTTTGGGAATTATCGTGTGCGGGCGGTTCTGCAGGGATGTCGGTGCGGGTTGAAACGTTTTGTTCCTCTTTTATGCGAAAATTCGAAAAAGGTTCCTTCTTGTTAGACGATTTCTCTGTTGTCCGGTCCAGTTCTTATAAGGGGGAAGTTGGAAATTTAAGTACAGAAGAACAACCTTTATCCTCATAACGAAAGCAGCCCTCTCTGCATAGGCGATGATACAGCTTGAGTAGTCATTTTCTGGAGTAAATTGCTTCCTGTGAAAAAACAAACTTGAATGCACAACTGTTTCAATGTCTTCCTACTCTAACATGATAAATCATACAAAACTCTATCTTTTATTGTTTATATGGAAAGATGACATGCAATTATATGGAAATGTTTTGCAATTTTATATGGTAAATTGGTAACCAACTTTGCTGTCAGCTGACGTAATCTATATATTTAGCTTGTAAGCTTGAAGATTACTTGTGACATATCTAGGAAGCTGAAATGAAGAAGAAAATTGAACCTTGTTATGTTCTAAAATACAAATGATCTCAAAGTATAGTTTGAATAGATGCCTCATATTTATCGTCATAAATGAAATTGCAGTTTTCACCACTTTCTTCCTTTTTATAACTTTATAAACTTCCACATGAAGGATGATTTTTTCCAAATGTGTTGAAATGCTCCTAAAGCAACATCACTGTGGAATCTTCATGTACTATAAGCAGCTAAACTCCTAGTATCATCTCCATTTAATGATAGGTTAGTATCACATTGTTGTAAGATCGAATATTCCACATTCCCTTTTGTTTCGTCAATGTAGTTGAATGATAGGTCACTCTGCAAGTTGTGCACTCAGTAATTTTGTTGGGTGTTGTAGAGAACCTGTTCTGATTTGTTTAGTTGTTTGTCTTTTTCCTTCATCATATGAATTTAAATTAATATGTTTGAAAACTAATTATTCCTCATCATGGATAACTTCATTATCCAAAATATTGTTTCATTCACCTGTTAAGTGATCTTGTTCGTTATGTGATGCATGGGTACGCGAGTTTCCTCTAAGTACCTGTATGCTGCACCGGGTTACGTACCCAATATAGGTAGCTTTGGGTACATGCAGATATGCATACCCAGACCTACCTAATTATTTTTGTTTAAAAAATGGGTACATTATTGGGCATGCGAGGAGTAGGCCATGTCCAAAGCTTGCAGGACAAAACTAAAAAAATGAAGTAAACAGTGATGGCAAGAGAGGCACTGACACTAGAGAAGGCAGTGAACTGATGTGATAAAGGAAAAAGAAAAAAAAAGGAAAAAAAGAAAAGACCTATTGTCACCTTAACTACATGCTCTGAACGTGAGCTGGAGAAGGGTGAGAAGTCATCCTCTACATTGAACATTTGGTGAGATGAGAATTGTCCATCGAGAATGAGGAGTCTTCTGCAGTGTTGAGGAGAAAGAAGAGTATTCACAACCCTTAGAAATTCTTTTCCTAACGTGCACAGCTCTTAAATTGTACTGCTTGCTGTTGGAACCTAAATGCCCAGCTGATCACTATAAAAAAGTGAGCATTTAAAAAAGTTGACAGCTAGTACCACACATACCTTATTTTAATAAGGTGAAATATTATTTGTTGGCTTATTTTTTTAAGATTTAGGGAGTTTTCTTTTTAGAATAATTACTTTGTTTTTTAACATTCTTATCCTATGGTATATCTTTTTTGTGTTTTTAATTATATTAGATAATTAAGATATTTTTATCTTATGAAATTTATCATATATATATATATTCTCATACCCTTACCCGTAAATATTTTAAACTCCTTTCTCGTTGAGCATGCAAAGGTAAGTTACTTCTAATACTAATTGGAACCTAAAAGATATATGACCTATACTGTTTGCCTATCCATGCCACAGTTCGTCCATTGTTTTCATTCTTATTTTGCTCAATCCATATGGTTTCTTGTCATTGTGTGTATGGTTTCCTTTATGTATATTTTAATCATTGTTAACTGTTTGTCTTTCCATAGAATGGAGACTTTAAAGAAACACTTGCCTATCTCTGTACCTGAAGGCCTGAATGAACTACAGAAGATTGCTATTCGATTCGAGGAGAAGATATTCACTGCTGCTGTTAGTCAGGTGATTCTTTTAGATTATCTATCGTATTCTTTTCATTTTCTTTACGGTTCAACAGAACCTAAAAAGTCATATTAGAATGGTACACATAATTGATCTAATTTACATGCTCATACATTTGTCCTTGATGACATCCTTATTTCTATGACCTATTTCCTTGTCGTGTAAAAGAATGTAGCATTTGTAATGGAGATAAAACTTGATTTGAGCATTTTTACAAGACAATTTGATTTCATTACTTTCTTTTAAGAAAACAGTCTAAATTATAACCTTGAACTGCTCTCTTCACTTAAGAAAATAAATTAAAATAAAAAACTCTTTTTCTAGCCCCTTTCTAACAAAAAGAGACTATAACAAACAAGCCGATATTCCTTTCCTTAGACATATTGCATTTTTACCCTAGTTGGAGCAAACAATGCTCCAAATTGTGTGTCACATGAGTTAGAGTGCTTTAGCTTCAGTTACATTCTAAATCATCGAATGTGATCTTCAAGGCACAATGAATGGTACTGACTACTGAGGCTTTACTATTCTCCTCGATATTGGTTCACTTCTTCTACTGCAACTGGCAGATCTTACCAATTTTTCTTCTCAAGGAAGCTTCTACTGCAATTGTTGGGAACTGTCTTTGGGTTTTCCTGTCATACACACCATAGTTAAGGCTACTCTTGGCAGATCTTACACAAATTTCTTTCAAAATATTCTGCTGCAATTGTTGTCCTATTTGCCATAATTTAACAACTTTATATACAAGCAACAATTCTATTAGAAAACATCCAACATATACATAGACTTTTCATCCTTCTACAAGCTTCTTTCTAAGGTTTCTGACTTATCTGAACAATTAAAGGTCATAACTGATTGGTTGCCTGGCATCAACCAGTTGTGTATCTCTGTTTCTACACCCTTTATAAGGATGCTAATGATTTTCATCAGTCTAAGCATGAACTATGCTCTTGTTGTTTGCAACAATTTGGGTTAGTGAACTTTGCATTTTACTTTTCTAGTTGGAGAGAAAAGAAAAATCAATTTTTGCTATACTGTTGACTTTTTTTTCTCTTTTCCTTTTGTAGGCTCACTTTTCCCTGCTAGATAAAGGCCTATGTTTTGGCTCTTTTACATCTTTCTTCCTGTTTCAGACTTTTTTGCACTTAGGTTGAATCACTCTTTTGAAGTCAAACTATGTGTATGCATCATTGATTTTCTGATCGGCAATTGAAATTTTCTTTTCCATCCAATTATTTTTTTATTCTTCTACACACTAGCTTCTTGATTGTTGTATTTCTTAAAAAATCTTCTTGATTGTTGTATATGTTGTTTCACAGCCTGTTTGGAAATATATTAACTTCTTTTCTTTCTTCTTTCAATTGTTTTATTCTATGTTTCCTTTGCGGAAAGCATTTCTAACTTCTTTCTTTTTCAGTCTGATTATCTGCGTAAAATTTCTCTAAAGATGCTTTCAATGGAGTCAAAGACTCAGCAGAACGCTCCAATTAATCCGTCAATGTCAAATGGTGCCATATCTAGTCAAAATCCTGCAGATCCTGGTATTTACCTGTAGCTTGCTCAGTTTATTTCCATAGTAATGAATTGATTTTAACCAACAACAAATGAGTAGGCAGGAGACTACCCGAAGACAACTTTTGACTGGAAGAACTAGATAGTTTTTTTTCAAAGGATAAAACAATCTCCTAAAGAAAAGGGTAAAACAATGGCGAGGAAGATCTCATATTCATATGTATTAAATGTGTGAAAAATGTACATGTGTAAAGGTAAACAGAAAAAATTAGGGGTGCTTGACAAAAGCTACAAAACATCCTCTCTACTCTAGTAGAAAAGTGAATGCAGTGTACAAAATGTTCATTATCACACATCTGTCATGTAACAATATTGTTGTTATGTTTTATTCAAATGGTCAAAGAAACTATTAGAAGTAGACCATACAACCATCTAGCCCAAAACGATTGGGAATACGAGTCAATCTTTGCGTGGTTGATCTGCCATCATACCTCTTTTGCAGCAATGCACTAAAAAAATACATGGGTAGTGATGTAGAACAAGATAAGTTTGTGGGCCTTCTGCCCGTAGTCATTAGTCTTTAGCATTGTGGGCCTTTAGCCCATTAGTTTAGTTTAGTCCTTTTGATTAGTTTTCCTTTTACTTCGATTCACTTTTTATTAAGTTTCCATGTTATGATTATATGAGAGTTTGGAACTCTATATATACTCCATAAAACTATAACATATACATGCTTTGATGAATAAAGTTCTGGTTTAGCTTATTTCTCTCTTAAGCGGATAATTTAGCTTAGGTTTAAGTGGATAATTTAGTTTAGGGTTAGGATTAGTTTGCATCAGGTAGTGTATTCACCGGCCCCATACATGGGGTCAAAGTCGGGAGCCCGTCTAGATTTGTATTCCCTTGTGAGAACTCGATTACACTGAATCAACCAAGTCAGAATTTTGATCTTAGAAGTGAATGAGACCTCCAAATCAATTTTCTTTTGCTCAGGAAAGAGCAATCAACCTCTGTACTGTTGGGTAGAAGGTGGTCTATATCTCCTGGGCCAAGAAGTGGCTGAAGGACAACATCCAACAGTCTTTCCTGATGCTATCAAGGTAAAAGTTGGAAGGTCCTGTCCAAGCATGTCCAATTGTCCATGAGGTCTCAGGGGAACAAAGGATCTACAACAAAGGGGTCAAAATGAACTAGATACATAAATCATTAAAAAAAGACAGACTTGGTTATCTTAATCTAGATTTAAAAGAGAGGATTACTGCAATAGAGAGTATATTTTTCCTCATGCACATGCACTTGCGTTCATACTTAAATTTATATAACTATCTTATTTAAATGTGCTTTCTCAAAATTAAATTGCGTCCGTGTCCTTGTTACATTCGAGAAATATTTTTTGGTATTCTAAAATTTAAGAAAATTTTCCTCTCGACCACTTTCCATTATATTTATAGAAAACTCAGTTAATTGAATTTAGTTTAATCTGACTGGATGAAGTCTGTTGTCCAAATCAGTCAAATTGTTTACTTTTGTCCTGCGACAGCGTCACTCGGCATACAGTCACAAATCAACAACCAAGCACAGTCATTATCAATGCCTATGGTCAATCAGACTTCAGCAAGGCAGCAGATGTTTCCGCAGAATATTCAAAATAACACTTCGACTGCAGTAGAAAGTTCTGCTAATAATTTTTCTTCATTATCATCCTTCAAGACTCTTAACCAGTCCACTGTTTCCAATGCTGGCCAGAACATGTCTGGCATGTCGAGTGCTGCAAGTATTTCTACAGTGCAAACTGCGCCTGATATTTATGCCAATGCGCAAAGGCAAATGCAAGGAAGACAACAGCAACAACCTATGATATCTCAACAGCAGCAACAATCACAGAATCAAATTCTTTACCAGCAAATTCAAGTGCAACAACAGTTGCTGAAGCAACAGAAATTACAGCAATCTTCAGGTTTGCAATCACATATACCTCAGCAGCAGCAATCCTTGTTGCAGACGACCCAATTGCAACCTTCTCAACAGCCCCTAATGCAAATGCCAACCAGTATTCAGTCGGCCCAGTCATCAATTCCACCAACACAGCCTGGAACAGTGCAGTCTGCGGTACAATCTGGCCTAAGACAAAATCAATTAAGCTCAGTTCAACAATCTATGCCATCTTTGCATCAGCAACATCCACAATCAGTTGTCAGACCACAACAACTGCACCAACAAGCATCCCTCCTGCAGCAGCCTGCTTCGGTTACTCAACAGTCTAGTTTACCATTACAACAACATCAACCACAGTTGATTGGGTCACAAACAAATGTATCAAATATCCAACAGAGTCAGCTTCTCGGGCAACAAACAAGTGTTACAGAAATGCAACAGCAACCACAGAGGATACCTGTTCAACAGAATACACTCTTAAATATGCAACAATCTCAACAAATTCTGAATCAACAGAACATATCTTTGCATCAACAAAAGCAATTAGGGGTTCAAAATAACAGCATGTCGGGGCAGCAGCAGCAACAGTTACTTGGATCCTTACCTGGCGTCTCAAATATGCAGCCTCAACAGCGTCCCATGCATACGCTGCAACAATCAAAATTAGCGGCGCAACAGCAACAACAATATCAACATCAACATCAGCAACAACCACAACAACATCAAAATCAGCAAACAGTAGCTGCATTACAGTCACAAAGTCAGCAGTCTCAACATCAACCATCACAACAACTTGTGTCCCAAATGCAGTCGCAACCTGCTCACTTGCAACAACATTTAACAATACAACAACAGCCAAATAATTTACAAAGAGAGGTCCAGCAAAGATTTCAACCTTCAGGCACATTGCTTTCTCAGAATGCAATTGAACAGCAAAAACAATTTGTTCAGTCACAAAGAACGCTTCCAGAGGTGTCTTCTAGTGGTAAGTCCTGAATGAAATTCATCTGTTCATTTTATTCTTCTACAGAGAACTGGGGAACAATAATTATTTACTTTTTTACTCAAAACAATTTTCCTGTCTTCTTTTGCTTTTGTGCAGTGGATTCTACATCTGGTCATCTAGCTTCAGTTGATTGGCAAGAGGAGATCTATCAAAAGGCATGCCATGTTCAATCATTCTTTTTCTAATTCTGTAAATCATACTTCAGGCATCATATTTTAGTCAGTATCTTCTTACTTTCCCAAGTAGGCTTTAAGTTTTTAAATTTGCTATTCCTAAAAAAGTTTTAGGTTTGTTAAGTTTTATTTTCCCAAATAGGCTTCATCTATGACTGATATGTCTGCCTTATGTGATATCTAAAATTGGAACCCAAAGCTAAAACTGTTGGAATATCTTCAAGTAATTTGTTCCATCTTAGTGCTTGTTGCCTCAAGGTCTCTTATCTGCATTAAGAAAGAGTGCATTGTAATGACTTTGTAAGAAAATCTGAAAACTCAAATATGGAAGGTTGCGGTGGACCACATTACAAATTTCCTTCTTCAACCCGTGTCGAAAGAAACTCATTTATAAGTATTAGGTGTAACAGAAAATGAAATAATAGCAACAAGCATAGCAAATAAATACAAAGATGACATGATAGCATTGGATTGGGGGAGGGATAACCTTTCCACATTACTTGGTAATGTAATTTTAAATTGCATGGATCCACTACATTACCTTGTTCACTTGTTTTAATTCACAAGTAATCTGAATTGTCTGACCATTACCTTGTTGCTTCTGAAGTATCATATGCATTTCCAATGGAAAGGGTGGCAATCTACTTTACTTTATCTTTCCACATTTGTCCTCTGAATCTTTACTCATATGAATTATGAAAATAATTGAATGAATTATAATATAACAATCTAATACCTAATTTAATATTTTATTAATATTATAACTATTATTTTACCATTACTATTATTAATCTTAAGTCATTATCATTAAATAAATTCTTATTATTTCTATTAATTATATTATTAGTATGATTAACTAATGATAATAGATTATTAATACACTATAAGTAATGATACTTTTATTAATATTGTAACATAATAACAATTCAGAATAAAAGTTTACCTTATTTGATCATTCAGAGGGTGACCATCTGTCAGAGAAAAAATAATGAATAATTATCAATATACTATTATCATTTTTAGAAAAAAATATATACTATTTTTCTTATAAATTTATTTGTTTAGTGTATAAATTTTATGGGTTTGGGTGACGTATTAATGATTAAAGTTTGCGAATTCAAACCAAATTTATGTAATTTTTCAAACTTAGTTACTTTGATCAAGGGTATTTTAGTAAATACGGCATATTATTTGCTACATTGCTAGGTAATTTAATGACAATAAACCAATACAAGGTGCTAGTCATATTGTCTATGCATAGTAAACAAAGTAATATACATTGCTACATTGCTAGGTAATTTAATGACAATATATTGAATGCAATCTAAGATATTTCTTATTTCTAAAAAAAATGATGGAATTACATGATGAGAAATAAAATGAAAAGAAAGAGAAGCATTGTTAGTGAACAAAATCATATTGGAAACTCAAATCCAAAGGAATTTTAAATAGGAGAAATTAGGAGAAAGGGATTTTAGTTTTTGTTAGCAGGAAATCTTTGCAATATGGTAGCTTTTACACTTTTTTTAGGGTAGCTCTTACATTTTTGAGGAATGTCAACTAAAAAATAATAGTCATCTGAGTTTGTTTACAGAAAAATGAATTAGAGGAAGTTTTTACACTGGGGGAACTGGAAAAGAGCTTCTGGGATCCCTAAAAGAGAGATCTTACGGGAAAAAAACAAAGATTAGAGGTTGATCTCTCCACTAAAACAACTAAGTTTCTTTAACCAAACAGAAATCATTTGGTTCAGTTTCACTGTTAATTCGGGTTTTGGTACACCCCTGGGTCTCTTCTCCTTAATCCTTCCCCACCGTTGACTTCTTCTATTTACTACCAGTGGCAAGGTCCAGGAAAGTGGCAAGCCTGAACAGATTGCTGGCGTTGTCTTTATACTCTTTAGTCTTTCCCTTCTCTTTAAATGTTCCTACGCCGAATCAAATTACACACTAACAGAGAGCAAAGACTTTCTTTTGTGTTTTTGAGAGAAGAAATGAAATAAATGATTGCATCCCCTTATCTTTATGCCTCCCCCAGATCAATCTGCACTGCACACAGATGGAGATGTATTATTATATTTGTGTTGTTACAAGCATGCCATGGGATGGCTTCATAGTTTAGTATTTTCAGCATGTAACCTTTGCCTGTGATTTATAATTTAATATCTTACTGTTGGATCTAATATTTGACTATTTCATCGTTACTCTTCTCCTTGTTCTAATTCGTCACAGATAAAATCAATGAAGGAGCTCTACTTCGCGGAAATGAATGAGCTTTTCCAAAGGATTGTTTTAAAGTTGCAACAGGTTCTTAAGTTCTTTAGTGATTTCTGTCTTGTTTTTTTTTTCCTTGATATCATGAAGGGGCTTGCCTTAATTTAACAATTATTTGCATTTGGTTTATCACTGTTTTCAGCACGAAACTCTAATGCCTTCAGTAAGGCAGCCAGAACAGTATGAGAGGATGAAAAATTTTAAGTCGATGTTGGAGCGCATATTAAATATCTTACAACTTCCCAAGGGAAGTATTCAACCTATACTGAAGGAAAAACTCCCTTTGTATGAGAAACAAATAATCAATTTTCTAGCCACGAATAAGAAAAAAGTTATTCCTTCACAGCCCTCTGGACAGCAACTTCAGCACTCTGTTGGTCATATTCAATCCTTGGCACAACAACAACCGGGTCAATTAGGTCAGCTTCAGCAGCATGAAAATCATACTAACCATATGCAGCAAATGAATTTGCAAGGTGCAGCAGCATCAATGCAGCCTGCTCCTCTTGCAAACACCCAGCATGGATCTATGTCTTTATCTGCACAATTTAGTGCTTCCACAGCTCAGCCAACTTTACCTAACACGTTACAGTCTGGTACCACTCCTGATCAGGCACAAGGAAGTTCTTTTAATTCAATACAGCAAGGACCAATTGGCTCCATGCAGCAAAACATGGTATCCGGACAAAATGCCGTTAGTGTACCCCAGCAAAACAATGTTACCACTCTTTCACACAATTCTATGAGTACATTACAGAACAATTCTATACAACCAAGTTCGAGTATATTACAACAGCAAAATATGAAACAACCAGAACAACAACATCAGCACTTGATGCAAACACAGCAAATGAAACAGCAATTACAACAGCAGCGTCAAATGCAGCAACACCTGCAGCATAAGCAGCAATTTATGCAGACCCAACAGCCACTGCAGCAACAGAAGCAGCAACTGTCAGCACAGATGCCTATGCATCAAATGACACAGCTTCACCAGTCAACTGAACCAAATGAACTGAAGGTGAGACAAGCATCTGGCATTAAGCCTGGGCCTTACCAACAGCATTACTCTGCAAGCCAACGCCAACAGTTCAAACCAGGCGTTGCATTTCCTATTTCTTCACCTCAGAACCTTCAAGCTTCGTCTCCTCAAATTTCTCACAATTCACCTCAAATTGACCAGCAAAGTTTGCTACCATCTCAAATAAAATCAGGAACTCCTTTGCAATCAGCTAACTCACCCTTTGTTCCATCTCCTTCTACTTCTTTTGTGCCATCTCCTATACCTGGGGAGACTGAGAAACCCCTTTCTGGCATTTCATCACTAACAAGTGCTGGACATGTTGGAACTCAGCAACCGTCTGTAGCACCATCCCAATTGCAACAACTTTCTGTTGCCACACCAGGGATGTCAGCCTCACCCTTGTTGCAAGAATTTACGAGTGCAGATGGCAACCAGTCTAATCTGCCAACTGCGGCTGCTAGCAAAACAGGTGCCATGGAAAACCCACTGGACCGCATAATTAGGATGGTTAGTTTACTCTCTTAGTTAGCTTTATTGTTAATGTCATTCTAAATATCTTTTAACTCTCTTTTTTTTCCATTTGGCAAGTCTTTGATCAGGCAAATTGTAGTCTCATGCTATCCTGTGAATGGTACTTAGGTCTTATTGTATTGCTATGAGCTGCATATTTATAACGAATATAATGCTTCGATTTTTTCCATCATAGATGATGAATTAGCTAGAAACAATTGGCAACAAGAATACAAACTTCCAGACTTGAGGCTGAAGGCATATTGTTGTGTCATCTCAGGGTCATCACAATTATGCTAAATTTGCATTATGAGCCATCAGAACACCTTTAATCCATTTGAGTGATGTCATTTTACGACCATATAGAAACTTGTGGTCAGTGGTATGGACCCATGATATGTCATAATTGGCTGATATATCATATTATCTATTATAATGATTTCCATTGGCAACCCCTTGAAGTAACATTGGAGTGTTGAAGTCGCATGCATATATGTTTCTCGAGCGTGAAACAGATACAATACGTGTATGATGCATGTCTATGGTTGATATTCATGAGAATATCGATGTTTGTGATATTTGTTTTCCGAATATGTACATTTTATGCCAAATTTTCTTTATCAGATCAAAATAATAGTCTTTGCCGCTATATTTAGTTTCACAATTTTATATGCTGTGATTTATGGTGCAGGGTTTTCAGTTTCTTGTTTCAACTAGTTTTAATTGTGATGCTGAGGATCTTCTAGAACCTTGACCAAAAATGAGATTTTGTTTTAACTATTACTTTACATTTATTTGCATTGTAGATAAATCCTCTCAACTTCTTTTTCGAATGCGTCGAATTCTTAGGCTTCTGCAAGTCATGAATGCAATGCTTTGTAATTTCTTTTAGAAACAAGTGTTTGAAAAGGCTTCTTTGACCAATTTATTCTGTAGCTATTCGAACTTCAGTTCAAGATCTGGGTCTTCATATATGATGACGTCTTATGTTTATAAATTTCCTTCAGGTTGGATCATCAAAAGCTAATGTTCTTAGTTCAGCCATTAGTGATATTGGATCAGTCGTCAGCATGGTCGACAGAATAGCTGGTTCAGCACCTGTTAATGGCTCTCGAGGTGCAGTTGGTGAAGACCTGGTTGCCATGACAAAGTGCCGTCTACAAGCTAGAAATTTCATGACTCAGGATGGAAGTGCCACTGCAAAAAAAATGAAGCGTGATACGAGTGCAATGCCCCTGAATAATGTGTCATCAGGTGGTAGTGTGAGCGACAATTTTAAACGTTCATATGGTTTGCATACATCTGAACTAGAGTCAACTGCAACATCACGTGCCAAGCAAAGGAAAACTGAGGTAGATACACATGATTACATTTTCTTGTTTGAAGCAATGTTACAGCTTTACCTTTTTTTTTGTTACATGTTACTGGTTTATTTTGCATTTGAATTAAATAGTGATCTTGTTAAGTTGTTTTATGTGCTATTTCATTGTTTTATCCTCTAATGTGAACTTCGTTCATTTTCCTTGGAATAGTTAAGAGTTTTCTAAAAAAATATCATCCTTAACTAGCCACAACTTTTTTCTCTAAATGTTTAGTTTAATGCTTGTTGTACTGAACTTTGAGTTCAGAGAGTACGCTTGTTTTCCGAATCTTTCTAGCTTGTGTTGATTTTGTTTGCAAATAAGATGTGCAAATTATTTCTTGGATGAGCATAGTTGATATTTTTCTTGCATTTGTTGTTAGCCAATAGATCATGTTTTGTTAAGTTAATCTGTATGTACATGAAGAGAACTTCTTATGAAGTTACAAAGAGGGAGCTGATACCTGTCATCTATGTATGGTTGAATATCATGCCTAACATCAACTGACATAAAGCCACAAAATTGTCTATAATAGCTATATGTGGTTACATGCACCAATAAGGCCTTGAGGGAGGAAGTTTTTTAACTCACTTCACCACAAAATTATCTCTAATAGCCTCCAGGTTGATAGGTTGTAATGGTGTATCACTTGAGAAATATTGAAGTCTTGAATACAGACGATTGTACGAGGTATCATATTCAATTATTAACGCTAGTCTTTATTCAGCATGGAATGCATCCTCACTCATAATATAAACACAAATAAACAAAAAAATAAGTAAAAGGTCAAAGTTATTTTATTTTTGCCAAAGTTGTTCAGGGAGTGAAAAACCAAGTGCAAGGGAGACCGTTCAGTTTATTTGTCGACTTGAAAATCTTATGATCTGCTTAAATTTTTTTACCTTCTAATGTTGTTGCCTTTTAGTTAATTTTCTCATTCCTTAAGGAATCTTGGATGTTAAAATATGGAAGCAGCATGAATGACAGTTTATTCATGATGATTATGCATAATTTTTAGCAATTTAATGTGTTACAGCATCTCATCATTTCATCTGAAACGCTAACTCACAGATTTTTGCTACATCCTATCTCAGGTAAACCATGCTTTGCTTGAAGAGATCAAAGAAATAAATCAGCGGTTAATTGGCACAGTTGTTACTATAAGTGAAGAAGATGACGATTCAATTGCTGCTGCATCAGAAGGTGAAGGGACAGTAATTAAATGTTCTTTCACACCTGTGGCTCTTAGTCCAAGCTTGAAATCACAATTTGCTTCAGCACAAATGGTAAGTTTCTAGGCGTGTATATGATGGCTTTTTATGTGGATATAATTGTTTCATCTTTCTTCATTTCCCTTGATTTCTCTTGGATTCTCCAGAGTCCAATTTTGCCGTTGAGGTTGCTTGTTTCTGCCAATTACCCAAAATGTTCCCCTGTGCTTCTGGACAAACTTCCAGATGATCTAAAGTGAGTTATTTTGTCTCATCATCTTCTTTATTCCTTTATCTAAGCCGAAAGGCAGAGACATTACTGACATGATTTTTCTAATTTGACCTTAAAGTACGGAGTCCGATGACTTGTCAGTTAAAGCCAAATCAAGATTTGGCATATTTCTTCGCAGTCTATCCCAGCCAGTCTCACTGGGAGAAATGGCAAGGACATGGGAAGCTTGTGCACACAAAGTCATTGCAGAATATGCGCAGCAAATTGGAGGAGGATGTTTTAGCTCAAGATACGGCGCTTGGGAGAATTGTGTGGGTGCTTGATCAGATGCTTCCAGTGTTAATATACATACCTGGGACTGCTTTTGTTGCAATCCAGGTTGATGTCACTGATAACCACCAGGCCAAGTGCAGAAACTCCAATGAAGTTGTTTCTTTGTTCTGAAGGACAGCTCAGGATCTCCTGAGGTCCGTGCATTTGTTCCATCGCAGCAAAATTATGAATGACGACTGTACAATGATTATTGTTCATTTCTTAGGACGACTCATAGATGACGTATGAGTGTAGCAATATTTATCCATGCTATTTATGTTGCACAGGTTGTACCAGCAGTGTGATGATATCTTTCTTTCATATATGATATGTATTGCATTGGTGATAAAATGTCCGTCTTGTATTGAGTGAACATAATTTCGGGTCACTTCTTGTTCTTTCTTTCGACGAGTCTATGACTTTCCAGTTGTTATCAATTAGATTCTTTTCATAGCAGGATCCAAAAAGTTCCTCTTCCCCGTATTTCTGCTCGAAATGCTTTAAATTCAAGCTGCATTTGATAAGTATGATCTTTTTGCATATATAGAATTTAAAGTTTATCTATAAATTATTCTTGATGCCTGGTCAAATAGTCTAAAATGTTAGTTATCGATAGAATTGTTGGGGGTGACATTAGGTGTAACGCCCCTAAAATGCGCTCACACGAGCTTCGTCTGCATTATATGGACCTCTTGAGCATAATATGGGTCTATTTAGCATTAACAAAACTAAGTTCATAATAGAGTAATTTTTCAGAATTGGTAACTAAACTTTACTTAGGATCCCAAGTTGATCTTTCAACTTTATTTTCTAACTAATTAGTCTCTCAACTATATAATCTTTTCACAATTAGTCATTTTTATATATATTAATTATTTTTTAGTGATGTGACAACTACATGGTGTGATAGTCATATCAATGACACACAAATGAACTCTTAGAAAATAAAGAATAAGAATAAAAATATCATAAAAATAACATATAAACACACAAAATTACTTGATAAAAGTTAGATCTTATATGTTCACAATCTTATAAGAGAGTTTTTACTATTTTTCGTGTTAAAATCATCAAAGTATATAACCACTATTAAAGTCATATACATGTAAAGAAATAAGGATAATCATAATATAATTAACCTCCTAAATAATTGGGTGATTAGTCTTCACATGTTATCTCCAACATGAATCACTATAACTTTAAAAATTGAAGCAACATCAGAGTAATTTTTAATTTTTGTGGACGTATAAGATCGTGAATGTATAAGATCGTAAACGAAAAATAGTAAAAGTTTTTTTATAAGACCGTGAATGTATAAGATTTATCTCTTATCAAGTATTTTTGTGTATTTATATGTTATTTTCTAATGATATTTCTATTTTTATTTTTTGTTTTTCAAGAATTTATTTGTGTGTCATTGATGTGGCTATCATATCAATAAATAATTGATGAAAATAGATGATGTGGCTTGCCACATCAACAAAAAATAATTATAATATTTGAAAGGAACTAATTGTGAAAAGATTATATAGTTGAGAGACTAATTAGTTACAAAATAAAGTTAAGAAATCAACTCGGGATCCTAGGTAAAGTTGGGGTACCAATTCTGAAAATTACTCTTAATGACAATACAACTAATAGAAAATACAATAATTGAAAATAACTAAAGTTGGGATATCAAGACTCGATATAACTAAATCACAGTGAAAAACATAACATAATACAATAATATAATAAAGCTCATGACAATAGAAAATACTTAAATCTAACTAGCATTTAAATATCTTGCCATGAAAACATAAATCTATGGTCAAATATAAAGCTCATAGCATTATAAAAGTCTTAGGCTCATTCGATTCACAACATAATAAATAAGTTCATTAGACATAACAACTAGTGACTTAAACATGGACTATTAGACTTAGATACGACCATATGCATACCGCCATGAGCAAATCATCACCAAGTTCATCATGTATCATCATTTGCATGGATTCAGAAACATGGGAGGTAAAAATCCCTCGATTAGAGTAGTAAATGTCGGCCTACATCTTACAACATACATATCATATAATAGACATCTTGATAACTATCATGATATTTAAACATAAATTAACTCAAAAATATTGATAATGCCTTGAATATTAATTCAGTGATAAACTCATATGACTCCATGTGCATCAGAGTCACTCGAATAGTTAAGGGTAGTGAAGTCGCCCGTCCCATACGAGGGTCTCGAAGGGATCCAGGGGATCTCCTTGTACGGAGGCTCGGGGGTGGAGCCCTCAAAACTTAGATGACCTTAGAGCTTCTATTTCTTATTTTGTATTGGGAGTCTATATATAAACTCACTAAGGTTTGAGTTATTGAGCATCTTGTATTATCTACTATCTTTTCACATCAAAGAAAAAACTCTAGCCGTCGTCCGAGAACGTAGCCCAATTAAGGTGAACCTCGTTAAATTCCTGTGTCTTCTCTATATGATCTCTCTCTCTCTCTCTCTTGCCTATTTCACGTAAAAAACTGGTATAAGAGCCTTTGGGTTCGTCGGTGAATCGAGATCAGGCGAAGAGATGACGTTAAACAACGTGAAGATTGAGAAATTCACCGAGCAGAATAGCTTCGGGCTATGACAGATTAAATGCGCGCGTTTTTGAAACAACAGGGGATCGGGGCACCGCTCGCGATGGTCAAAGCAAAGGAGATCGATCTCGAAGATTTGACATTGCAGGAGGAGAAGACGCATTCGATGATCCTATTGTGTTTGGCGGATAAGGTGATAATCGAAGTCGTCGATGAAAAAACGACGACAAGTTTGTGGTTGAAACTGGAGAGTCTTTACATGACGAAGTCCCTCACCAACAAGTTTGTTGAAACAAGGTCTGTTCACCCTCCGCATGCAAGAAGGTACCCCCCTGAAGGAACATCTTGATCAACTAAATACTATATTGATAGAGTTGAGAAATATTGATATGAAGATTGATGATGAAGATGCTTTCCTACTTCTATTGGTTTCTCTCCCTCCTTCATTTGAAAATTTTATTCAATCTATGATCATTGGGTCGGGAGAGATACTATAAGTTTGGAAGAAGTAAGATCGAGTCTTGATACTCATGAACTTTGACATAGGGCTTCTAATAATTCTGCAAAGACTCAGGCCAAGGTTAATTTCGACTGTGGAGAAGGGATATACTTCGAAAAAGGGTAAGCCGAAGCCAAAGCCAAAGCCGAAGAACAAGAAACTAAATCCGAGAGACATCTGCAACTACTCTAAGGAACCACACCATTGGAAGAAGAATTGCCCTAAGAAGAAAATTGCTACAATTGTAGCGGTTGTACATCAGAGCAAAGAATCCAAAAATGATACAATTGTAGCGATATCAGGTTCTTGATGCAACTAATCAGGGGTGTCTGGAGGAAAGGTTGAGTTCTTGATTCGGGGTGTTCCTATCATATGACTCCGAACAAAGAGTGATTTTTAACTTATCAAAAGTATGATGGCGGAAAAGTCATCATGGGCAACAATGTGTCTAGCAACAAAGTTGGAATCGGCTCTATTCAGATTAAAACCCATGGAAACAAGATGAGGACTAACATATGTTCGTCATGTTCCGCAATTAAAGAAGAACCTAATATCGCTAGGACTCTTGGACTCTAAAGGATGTCATATCAATGCTGCTGGAAGTGTTCGCACTGTCAAAAAAGGTGATATTGTTGTCGTGAATGGAGTCAGGCAGAAGTCCTTGTACATACTACAAGGCAAAATAGTCTCTGGCGTTGCTGTGGTGGCTAGTTCATCAAATTCAGAAGTGCCAAAATTGTGACATATGCGGCTTGGACACATGAGTCAAAATGGGATGAACATTCTCAATATGAGATCTTCTAGGAGGTTAGAAGATTTCTAAAATTATCTTTTGCAAGCACTTCTGTCCTCAGCAAGCATCGCCAACATCAGTTCAACAAGGTAGTGCATAGAACGAAAGCGACTCTCGACTACATCCATGCTTATTGTTGGGGTCCCTCTCGTGTTTCATCTTTAGGAGGTACTAGATACTTCCTCTTTGTGATTGATGACTACTAAATGATGACTTGGATATTCCTGATGAAACATAAGAGTAGGCTTTCAAGGTCTTCAAGGAGTGGAATATTCTAATGAAGAATCATACATCGAAGAAGGTGAAGCGTCTTCGTAATGACAATGGTTTAGAGTTTTGTTCGTCTGAATTTGATTAGTTCTACAATGATGAAGGTATTACCAGACATCACACCATCAGAGACACTCCGCAGCAGAGTGGGTGACAAAACGAATGAACATAATGCTTTTGGGGAGAGCAAGGTGGATGCTCCCTAATATTGGCTTGAATAGGGCATTATGGGCTGAGGCTATTAACACAACCTGCTACTTGGTGAATTAGAGTCCGACGACTATACTTCATCTTAAAACTCCTATTGAAGTATTGTCTAGAAATCCTACTGATTATATTAACTTAAAAGTTTTTTATTGTCCTGCATATTATCATGTCAGCGAAGGAAAACTAGAGCCAAGGGCCAAAGAATGAGTGTTCATGAGATATGGAGCACGAGTAAAAGACTACAATATTTGGCCTCCTTCAGAGCACAATGTAATCCATAATAGAAATGTAACCTTTGATGAGGCTTCAATGCTCCAATCGAAGGTGGAGATTGTTGATGCAGTACCTAAAAGGTGTTATCAAACATACTGAGTTTGAAGTAGCTCAAGTTGAGGATGATTCAAGAGGACAACAGTAAGTTGATCAGCTAGAGCTAGATGAATCTCAAAAGCAACAAGAAGAGGAGTCTATTGTTGTTGAACGTCCTCGCAGGCAGGTGGGTCCTCCTAAGCGATATGACTGTGAGAATATGATTGCTTATACATTATAGGTTGTTGAATAGATGGAGTCCTCAGAGTCATCAATTTACAAGGAAGCCATCTTATGTGCAGAATTAGAACAATTAATTGTTGCTATGAGTGAGAAGATGGAATCTCTTCACAAGAATCAAACATGGGAGCTGGTCAACTTACCAAAAGGTTGAACATTAGGGTATTGCTTGCCCTTGTAGCACATCAAAATCTAGAGCTTGAGCAATTAGATGTGAAGACTACCTTCCTTTATGGAGATCTGAAAGAAGACATTCTGATGAGTCAACCAGAGAGATTCTCTATTCTTGAAAAGGAAGACCAAGTTTGCATGTTGAAGAAGTCTTTGTATGGACTGAAGTAGTCTCCACGATAATGGTACAAAAAAAATTGATACATTTATAATCAGTAAGAGATTCAGCAGAAGTCCCTATGATTGTTGTATATATCACAAGAAGGTGAAGGACGACTCCACTATCTTTCTTCTTTTGTATGTTGATGATATGCTTATTGCTGCCAAGTACATATAAGATGTTCATGATTTGAAGAAATTCATGAGCTTAAAGTTTGACATGAAGGATCTGGTGCAACTTAGAAAATTTTGGGGATGGAGATAGTTAGGGATCGCACACAGGGTAAACTCTTCTTATCTCAAAAAAGTTATATTCAACAGATTTTATCCAGGTTTGAGATGACTTCAACAAATACCTTGAGCACTCCATAAGCTTCAAATGTACACTTATACATGAGTTTCACACCATAGTTTGATGTATAGAAGGAGTATATGTCTCGTGTTCCTTATACCAGCGTTGTTGGAAGCTTAATGTATGTTATGATGTGCATGATGCTCATGCAGTTAGTGTTAGCAAGTTTATGAACAATTCAGGAAAAAGAACATTGACAAATAGTGAAGCGCATATTTCAGTATTTGAGAGGAACATCTAATATTTGCGTCATCTATGGAAGTAATACAAAGTTTTTGGTTGCTGGTTATTCTGACTCATATTATGCTGCAGATGCGGATGGAAGAAGATTAATTACATGCTATGTCTTCACTTTGGGAAGTTTTGTTATCAGTTGGAAGACTGCTCTACAATTTTCAGTTACACTGTCTACTACTGAGGCAGAATACATGACATCGACAGAAGCTGCAAAGGAAGAGATCTTGTTAAAAGGCTTAGTTGGAGATCTTGGACTACATCAGGATCAAGCTATAGTGCATTGTGATAGCTTGAGTGCTATCTGCCTAGCCAAGGATCTAATTTATCATTAGAAGACCAAACACATTGATGTTAGATATCACTTCATCCATACTAAGAAGAATATCAAGGTGAAGAAGGTTAGCACAACAGATAATTCAAATGATATGTTCACCAAGTCAGTTCCTCATAACAAGTTTCAACATTGCTTGGATTTGCTAAACATAAACAATTAGTAGTAGCCTTGAGGCGGGGTTGGCGGCGGCAGAGCATGAAATATTTGTATTATGAAGATGATTCAAGTCAAGGTGGAGATTTATTGATAATACCTTGAATCTTAACCCAGTGATAAACCCATATGACCCCATGTCATCACAATTGTTCGAATAGTTGGGGGCGTCAAAGCTGCTTGTCCGATACGGCTTAGGACTTCTATTTTCTATTTTGTATTGAGAATCGATATATAAACTCCCTAGGGTTTGGACTATTGAGCATCTTGTATCATCTACTATTTTTTCACAATAAAGAAAGAACTCTAACCGCCACCCGAGATTGTAGCCCAGTTAAGGGTGAACCTCGTTAAATTTTTGTGCCTTCTTTGTGTGATTTCTCTCTCTCTCTCTCTCTCTCTCTCTCTCTCTCTCTCTCTCTCGCCTATTTCACACAAAGATCAACATAGGCATTAAGTATTTACATAACATAGGCATGATGTTAAGCATCACATATATGAGGCATTATATTTATGAAACTTATAAGAGACTAAGCATCTTATATCCATCTTCATCATCTTTACATATTAGTCATATGATCCTTTTGAGTTCTCTTTAACTCATATAATCATAATCATAATAATAAGACCAATTATTATCTTTACATGAAAAATCTTGAGTAATATTAGCTCATAATATCAGCTAATTAGGTCAACCCTCTTTTGGGGTCCATCTTGGGAGCACACCCACTAGTGCTAGTGGGTGGTCATCGCATCCATAAGAGTACACACACTATTGATAGTGAATGGACATCGCATCTCACTTGGGAGCACACTCGCAAATGCTAGTGAATGAATATCGCATCCCACTTGAGAGCACACCCGCTAATTCTAGTGAGTGAATATCGCATCCCATATAACATAACATAACTAATGCGTCTCGACTAAATTCTTCGTGTTTCATCTTCTTTACAACACACCAAGAATGTCAATCAATCTTGCATATTTTAACATAATTACGACTTTATATGCATTGCGATATCTAGGTGTTTGATAATCATCAGGCAAGATTTTTTACCATATGGACACGAAATATAGCATATAATTGCTCAATTAATAGCAATAAAGAATAATATCATAGCAATCAACATCAAATTAGGACTAAAGCAATTTAAACTCAGCATTCAAGGATTTCACGGCCCGTGAAAGATTATTCACGATCGTAACTTACACTTTCACGACCCGTGAGATCTTGATCATGGGTGTGACTCCCGTGCTTATGGCCTGTGGAACCTACTTCATAGTTGTGAGCTCATAGGTTTCATGGGTGTGAAAATGCCTCACAACCACTACAAAGTCGTGTCATGAACTGTTCCATTTCACGACCCATGAAGTCAAATTCACGGTCGTGAAAATGTGTACTCACGGGCGTGAGAAATGTCTCACGATCGCTAGTCTCACTCGACATCATGACCCATGACATCACATCACCTTTGCGGCATAGTCGAATGCATATCATCATCGAGGCTTTAGGCCTGTGACATCTCATCACGATCGCGACAAAGGTGAATGCATCTCACCTCTATGCTTCATGGCTCGCGAAAAATTTTTCACGGGCGTGACGAGCCTATTCCAGCCATGAAGTCTCACTTCACAGTTATTACATTTGCCCTGTAATTCCATTTGGCTCCATTTCATTCCGAAATTAATCCATTCTACACATATAATCCAACCTCACCCTAGAAGCTCATAAATAGGGGATTTCTATGTTCTAGGCTTCTTAAGAGGTCTAATTGCACATGAAAATGAGAAATTTGAGAGTATTTGGACTAGGTTTTTCTTTATCCTTGGGTTCATGGTTCATCCTTTTCCTGAATCAAAGATTTGATGGCACGAGGGATTCATAAAGATGTTCATATCACCAACTCAAGAACATATTACATTTGCCCTGTAATTCCATTTGGCTCCATTTCATTCCGAAATTAATCCATTCTACACATATAATCCAACCTCACCCTAGAAGCTCATAAATAGGGAATTTCTATGTTCTAGGCTTCTTAAGAGGTCTAATTGCACATGAAAATGAGAAATTTGAGAGTATTTGGACTAGGTTTTTCTTTATCCTTGGGTTCATGGTTCATCCTTTTCCTGAATCAAAGATTTGATGGCACGAGGGATTCATAAAGATGTTCATATCACCAACTCAAGAACATGACATTCTACATAAGGTTCATTTGCATACTAATTTAAACATAAAAACACGAATTTTGTGAGCATATGAGTTAGGGTTCATAGTTCATTCAAATTATGAATCTAGAGTTTATATCATGAAAGAATCATAATAAGGATCATGGAAGAATATCTATAACATGATAGAATATGACATTCAACATAGGGATTCATGTCATACCAATCTCATAAGGAAGCGACATTAAAATCAATGAACATTTACAATTATGCAAAAAACCCTACATGTCATCCTCACATTTTCTAAACATTGTATTCTTATACTCCTCAAATTCATAGAATGAGATAAATAATGAGGGATTGAATCTCTTTAGTTACTCAATTTAAACTTAAGAACATGAATTTGCAAGCATTTAGGCTATAATTATAACTTAGGGTTCCTATTATACATTCTAGAGTTCTTAGTTCATCATCTCCATCACCTTGGGGTTGCGTACCATGACTTCCAAGGTTCATTGCATAAGAATCACAACATAATCTAAACATGATGGATAGGTAATAGACTATTGTCATAATGTAACCAAAAGGTTCATGATGAAATTCATAATATTAAAGATGCATATAAGGAGAATATTTAGGCATATGAACACTTCAAGCATGCGAACTCGTATTGCCATCACCATAATCTCTACCATATAAGAAAGAGCTTCTTGCAATCCTCAAACTAACCAGATGAGAAATGAACATTGGATCCCCTCTACAATCTTAGCCTAGCTATTTGCCCTTCTTTCTTCCTAGTGATTCCTCCTTTTTTCCTTCAATACTTCAATGTCTTTTTCTTCTTCTTCTCTTGGCTTTCCTAATTTTTCTTCAAAGCCCTCTTGGACTGTCCAAATAGAATGGTGACTTCAACATCTAACCATGGAGCTCACTTGTGGAGAGAGAGATGTGAGGAGAAAAAAAAAGTTGAAAGAAAATGAAAATGATGATTGATTTTGTCCCTTTTATACTTAGGTTATTGAGATTTTAGGCTTCTAATAGCATATGAGTCTCTTTTAATTGATTTGGATTTTTATTTAAATATTTAAGGATTTACATTAGGTTTGAAAATTTTCACTATTTGATTCCAAATCGAATAATTAAGAAAAATATTTAACATATCTGGTATAGAGGCGGTTGAGATTAAATAGAGGAGATAATTTTGATTTTGAAATGAAAAAAAATTAATTATTTATATCAAGTTTATTCTTAATTGTCAGATGACACATGCAAGTAAAAAAAAAGTGACTTGTATATTCACTAACCTCATAAGCAAAATGTGTGCAACCTTGCAAGTTGTAAGGTTGCTTATTAAAAATTGTATTATTTCTTTTGAAAGTGGGAAAAGAATGAAAAAGTGTTACCGGGTGTCCAAACCTGACTCAATTATGCTGGTCCAAG
Source organism: Pontederia paniculata (assembly GCA_001647135.1). Taxonomy (NCBI): domain Eukaryota; kingdom Viridiplantae; phylum Streptophyta; class Magnoliopsida; order Commelinales; family Pontederiaceae; genus Pontederia; species Pontederia paniculata. Next base: position 122,536 of record LTAE01000037.1, read on the forward strand.
AAATCCATTCCATTCTTGTTGGCAGGTATTGGATGGAGGTGTCTCCCCTCTGTCTGTCTAAATCACAGTGGGTCATCCTTGTGACATTTTGTCCACTAAACCTCCATGTCAATTTTGCAGACATTGGAATTGTCACAATCCTGACTGTAAAACCATGTGCACACCTAATAAAAAGTAATAGATATCAATTATCAACTCCTCTCAATGCATATTTGAATACAACACCGTCATCTTTTTGCCAAAAGTGCTCCAACTCTTCTTCCTGACAGCATTTGCCAAAAGTTTCTCTTCCTGTTGAATTCTACAGAATCTATTAAACAAAACAATTTCTCTTCTATCCCATAAGATGAAGTTTTCATCTGTCTTTTTCATAACCTAAGGGTTGGATAAAGAAAACAGAAGTTTATGCTATTGCCATGAAAGAAATAGAAGATTAAGATAATTATTTCATTTCAAAGGTTCTATTGGTGTGTCTTAACTTCAAAATCCTTATTTCACATGTTGAAATATGCGGCCAAAGATGGTCAAGATTCCTTTCCTACTCATATTAGAAAATGTTCCAAGAATCGAGCATTAGAAAATTCTATATATGTAACATTGTAACGCCTCGTTTCTGAAAAAAAAAAAACAAAACGGATTTGAACGCGGCTCATTTCTTAGAAATGTGATGGACGGCCATTTGATATAATTAAGATATTAAAATTTATTCTCACTAGAACTCTACTTAAACTCCAGATTACCCTTTATATGAGCCCTCTCGCTTCCTTCATTTCTCTCATCTTCTTCCTTTAAGATCCTAAAATAAGATAAAATTATTTTCTCTATTCTTTCTTCTTACTTAGTCTCATACTAAGAGGATGCTTGTAGGAGAAGCAACAAAGGAGAACGATGAAAAAAAAGAATGTGAAAAACATGAAATTGTGAATAATGAGAAAAATAATTTAAAAATTATTATCAAAGTATGTTAGGGACCTTTAGGATTAATAGAGAAATTTAAATTATTTTCTCTGCTTGTTTAATGATTTATCTATGGATTATAGGAATAATAAATTCCCCCAATGTTACATAAAGTTTACAATGATTTTTAGAGGTTATGAAACATATATTTTATGAGGTAGGAACACTATTAATAATCAAGGTTTCATGATTTTTCTGCAACTAAAAAAGAATGTTAAAATAATAATAAAACAAAAAGAAAGATCTATCTGAACGACCTCTTGAGATCGGCACGCGAGTCTGGTCACCCTTACTCGTGTCGCGTCCGGAGAGCACGTTGTGTTTCAGCACGACATAAAGAAGCCCAAATGCTAGACGCGGACCATGTCCTCCCTAGACTCAAACCATGTTCTGGCAGCAAAAGAACCAAATCAGGATCGGCGATAGAAAACCCTAAAATAATGTAATTTTATATACGAAGCCAATCGTGCTTCAATACAAATGGATTGCACTCTAAGATGGAGAAATTGCAAACAAGGGTCGTGTCGTCAAGCCGGATCGTGTCAACTCACTGGTAGCGACAACATGTGTGCAAAACGGACACTATCATATTAAAAAATAGATCATGTGCGAAGGATGGCAAGATGACGAACATAGTATACAAAGACACAGATCATATTGCATCTTGACACAGGTTGTGTTCCAAAGGATCGATACATTGACAATGGATGTTTGACGAAAACTTCCCGTGTCGCTACCTGATGTGACCCTGTTTTCCGAAAGAAAGATGTTATATGACTTTTTTATTTGATTTATATGCTATGAATGATTAATGAAAGTTTAAAGATAAATAAAAGCATAAAAATATAAGAAAGATTAAAAGAGGTAAGATAAAAGAATAAAAATGTGAGTTTTCATGTGATTGGTTGTCAAAGGAAGCAAAGAACGAGAGTCAAGGAATACAAGTTAAAGGTAGGGACATAAGTGTAGCTGAAGGTAAAACAATAAAACTTCACTGAGATGAAGGCAAAATATTTAATCATTATTCTTGTTGTACAAGACTCTCCATCCTATTTAATAAACTTGGGGCTTCCACCATATAGGAACGCCCATCCATCATATAGGGTAATCGTGATGATGTACAATCAGTAACGAAGATACATGAAAGTATCATGAAGTTTTCGTAAGGGATGAAGAGCACTTCACAAGATATAAGATGAAACAAGTTAAATGATAACTTCTAAGAAAAGAAAGCAATGAAAGTTCAAAGAAAGATAGAAAAAAGAAAGAAAGATAAATGAATGAAAGAAAGAAAGTAAAAAAAAAATGCAAAGATGAAAGTAAAGGAAAGCTCATACAAGACAAATATGATCCTATGTAAAGAAAAATATCAAGTAAAGAATAAGATGTCGGATGCAAGAAAATGCTTGTGCCTAATTGTTATAGTTCCATTATATGCTTTTTATGCAGAGTTTTCATAGGCATGGTAAAAAAATATTTTTTCATCATTTTATTTATTTATTTATTTTAACTTATATGAGCCTCACAGTAATTCACGAGAGACCACTCTCCCTTGCATTTGGGTCATGCAAATATACAGAACTAAGTGATGATGGTGATGGTGTGAACAAATAATGTTCATGGCGGCATAAGTGATTACACATTGTTTAGATTAGGTCTAACTAGATGTAAATTAATGAACTTGTAACATAAAGTGTTTGACCTTAATCTTTATTTATATAATTAAATCTTTTGCAATGTAAATATTTAATATGTTTTAATTTCCTCGTATGTATACATTATGTGATCGTAAAAAGTCAAAAGTCAAGTTAAGAAAAGTCAAAATAAATGTCATTAACGTTTTCAATAGCATTCCAAATATACATTTGGGGTGAGTTTTTGAAGGCATTACAAATATTTTATGATAAATCTAAAATAATGATAATACAATATTAAAATATATAATGTGATATTACAATGAAATTTTGATATTAATTTATTCTCAACGATGACCATTCAATGCGTCGAGATATAACATAATAATGAAACCATAAGATAATATTAAACTATTGAATCTATTTTCGTTCAAGTAAGGGATTCTAGCTGTTAAAGGAATCTACATTTATTTTTTTTATTTTGTTTGAACCGACATAACGTAAAATTTTTTTTGTGTATTATTATTTTAGGATCAGTAACACTGAAGATTTTATTGACTCAAGATCCTAATATAGATTTAGAAGAGATTATATATCTTAAATTCTCTGGGTAAGATTGAGATAATTTTCTCTTCAAAGGTTCTCGTGAAATTTTATTAGTTTGATCGGAGTCTTATTTAATGCTTTTTAATATTTTTTAAACGAAAAGTGACTATACAACCTTCATATAAGAGTAACGATACTTGTCTCTTTTTTCATTGTACTTTTGGTTAGAGAATAAATTTGAAAAATAAAATAAAAATGCTAGAATACTATACTTTTATATATGTTCCAAAAATTTATAGTTATTTATTTTCTATCTTATGTTTGGATTAAAGAAAAAAGTGTATATTTTACAACTAAATTTTAGTTATAGATAACTAATGACTAGTCATGACAATTAATAACAGAAAATGATATAATAATTATGAAGAAAAAATAAAAAGAAAATATGGCAAAAAGAAGAAAAGAGTAAAATATATGTATTACATCTATGTAGAAGAATTCATTTTTTTACTTTAAAAGTATAAAAATAGCGGTTTCACAATTTTTAAAATAATTTTTAAAATAATTTTTAAAATAATTTTGAAAAATGAGATTCATCAAATTAAATCAATTCTTGTAATAACTGCATATTTTAACAAAGGAAATAAAAAGATTTAATTAAATCTTAAGATGCAAATTAAAAAAGAAAGTCAAAATTTAAATTTAAATTTAAATTAATTAAATCTCAGAATTTATTAGATGAGATTAATTAGTTGATTTAAATTTCAGAATTCAAATTTAAAATTTGAGTTTGAATTAAATTAGGAAACTCTATACCCCATGCCTATAAATAAGACCATAGGGGGAGCCCTCATAATTTTTACTTTCTCTCTCAAAGCTCTAGCCGCCAGATTTTCTCTCTAAGTAAGATTTATTTTCTCCTAAGTTTTCTCTCTTCCTCCTTCTCTCGTCCCTTCTCTCATCGTAGAAATATGCCCAAATATCTAGAAGAACTTGAAGGAGATCGGGAGCACCAGAGGAAATCAAGAGGGCGCAATTGAAGAATGAAGAACAACCCTACAGGATTCGGTATGTAAATAGGCAGATCTCAATAAATAGGTTGTTATGATATTTAAATTACATGTTAGGATTCATGCTAGATATAATAATTAAGATGTGTAATTAAGTTAATTGATCTCTGTTCAAACGCCTAGATGAATAAAATAATTGTATGCTAGGGTTCCTCTTAATAAATTTTAACCCTGGATTAACCTTAGAAATACTTAGAATTAATCCTGCAAAAATATAAGAATTAATTTTGCAAAAATATAAATGAAAATAATCATCTTGCGACATCACGGACGTGAAATAGGATTTCACGATCGTGACTGCAATGGCACGGTTCGAGTACGAACCTCACAATCATGAACCGGATGCCAAGTGTCCCATCACGGGCCATGATAGGGATATCACGGGCCGTTAAGTGCCCAGTCACGGATCGTGAGAGACTTCACGGGCCGTGACTGGGAAGCACGTGTCGAAGTCGCGCCCATGATGCGACGAATTTCAGTCGCGGATCATATGATATGGATTTACGACCGTGAACCTAAGGTCACGAGCCGTGATGGTCGCCTCACACCCGTGAAGATACTTCACCAGGGAGCATGATGCCTATGGATGCTATTTGACTGAAGTTTCAATCGACAATCGAGCGTCGACGTCGAGCTTTCACGGACACCTTACGGGCCGTTATGAAATATTACGGGACGTGATTGACAGGAGGGAGCGACAGACCGTGAAGACCTGACGAGCCGTTGAGAACTGGTCACGGGCCGTAAAGGACAATGCAACGATCGAGAATTGAAAGCTCGCGCGCCGTTATGAGTTCACGACCAGGGTGAACTTCACGGGTCGTGATGATACATCACGGACCGTGAAGGACGATATGAAGGAAATGTAACGGGCCGTGAAGGACGATATGAAGGTCGTAACGACCGTGATATGAACATCACGGGCCGTGAAGTCGATGGTAACGATCGTGAAATGTATTTCACGGGTCGTGACAGTCTTGATGAAGAAGATGCTGATATTATTAGCCATGGATGATGAAAGATTAAGAAATGCTAAATATTGAAAAGATGTTTCATCTGATATTATATCATGTTTATGGATATTAAGGATTAATTATGTGGACAAGATAAAGGGTCACCATGCTTCACCTAAATTAAATGAGGTCGTCATATATCGTTTTTGGGAGCGCAGTGATGTTTAAGATAGGACGGGTAGGGCAGATGTCATCCAGTTCCTGTTGCTTGGCTTCTCCTCGCCCTGCAACAAAAGGATTTCTCGAGCATCCTATGTTGGTCATGGCTTGTGCACCCTCATTGACCTATGACGAGACCTCCAAGACTCATGAACAATTCAAAGTCACCAAAGCAACCCTCAAAGACATTTCAAAGGCACTAATGGAATAAGTCAAAGATAACAGATATAACCACTTGGTCTAAATATTGCATTTGCATATTGCATTAGAGGCTTAGGGATATTAATGATGATCATTGATTGATGTTCACTGATGATGATTGAAGATCAAGATTTAAATATGAATTATTAAAAGTAAGATGATTAATGATGATGTAAAGTAATTGATGTTTGGCTATAGCATAGCTCACTCTTTATGTTAAGTATGCTCAAAGTGATTGATATTTGGCCATAGCCATAGCTCACTCTTGATGCCAAGAAGTCATGAAAGATGTTAATAAAGTTATGAAAAGATGTTAAGATATGAAATATGTAAGATGATGTTATGTTAAGCTTAAGATGATGAAAGTATGATGTTCAAGAAGATAAAAGATAAAAAAAATGTAAGAAAGCTAAAAAAAGAGATAATTAATTTTTTTATTTTATCATTAGCTTATTTCTATTATTTTTATTTATCATGTCATGCTTATCTATTGATTGTCTTACATACTGGGCTTCATAGCTCATGGATACTTCTCTTCCCTGTATTGGATCCTGCAGGTGAGTAGTCTACAGTTACAGGATGCTGGTGGTGCATGCGGCGATTGATGCTCGTGATGGCTGACTTTGCACATGTCTAATTATTTTTAGTGATGGTGTCTCATTTAGTATTTTCTATCCAGTTGTCATAGTCTTCCTATTGAGTTGTTCTAGTTAGACTTTTGAGATATTCATTGATGTCAAACTTCCGCACTATTTAGTTTATTTTATGAAAAAGAGTTTTGGACTTCTTTTGATTTTTAATTCTTTGACCAAGTCTTGTTAGTCAACCTTTAAGTCAATATTAAGCATGATGTGTAGCGTCTTCAGGAGGGCATTATGCCGCGTGGTGGGATGGTCTTCTGGGGGCGTTACAATTCTACTCATTGTTTGATTATATTCTCAAAATAATGAAATAATTCACCTTTTATTCTACTACCTAACGACCCCTAAATGTTCTTATAGATATCATATGATTTTTTTAATCTTCTTATGTAATTCAATTCATTTACCAGTTGAATTAATATATTGTATGTGTTGCTTGGTTGGTGAATAGAATAACTCAGATTAAATATGGCTATCTTATTCATCAAGGTAAGAGTAATCTATTCCATCAAATTGCTGATAATTTATCTCTAAGAAATCTACTTTTTGAATGAGTAATTTTTTTTAATATCGATTTTGTTCACGCCACTTTTGTAAATATTTGATAGAATAAAATATTATAAAAAATATTCTACTTTTTATTCTCCAACCAAATACTCATGTTTGGTTAAAGAGTAATTATTCAAGGAATAAACATATTTATTTTAATAAATTAATTATTATTTTGGGGTTCGAGTCAAGAATAAGTAATTCTCGCAAAAAGATGAAATTATTTATCTCACAAAAAATTACTATTTATCATAATATCTTTTTATTAATGACAAAATTATACTTCATTTTTTCCGTACAAATCACCTTATTTGATAGAATGAGAGAGAATAAATTTCTATTTTACTTCTTATTCTAAATCCAAATAGGACCTTACAGAACCAACAATTCCATTATTATCCTTATGCAGATCTCTTTTTCAGTGTAACTACCAGATGATGAAAACAGTGGTAGTACTTCCAACTGCTTTCCAGGTAACAATGTCTTTTAAGAAGTATGCATCCTCTGTCATATCTTTAAAGTGTGTGGCACTTGCCAGGTTTGAGATCCCATGCATGCAGAAACAAAATTATTGATCAGAGGTACAATAATACATGTTTCGGAGTTATCCACCGGAAAACTGGCCGTGTGTTTTGCTCAAAGGCGAAGGGAAGAGTGTGCAAGAGGTGCACTGGTTAGCCATGTTTGATATTAGAGATTAGTTCTTAGATTTCATTGTATTCTTTATTACTTTTTCTTTTGGGCCCATTTGGCTTCAAAAAATTTGTTCGAGGGTCAAGGACAATTGACCCCACATATATTCCATTATCAAGAACAAAGTGTTCTTGAGTAGAGCAAGAACACATTGCTCTCGTTAATTTCTTTGTTCCTACAATAAATGACCTGAGACCCACAGAGGTGAAAAAATAGTGTTTGGTACAAAAAAATGAAAACAAACCCTTATTCTATAGGATGTTCTTTATCCAAACAGTCCTTTAAATTTATTAAATTTTTCTTTCATCCCAACAATAAGTCTTCCAACTTAGGCGTATTTTTTCTCCATAATATTTTCATTATACCTATTTTCTTTTGTTTTAATATCAATTTTTAAATTTTCATGTTAGTCATTATTAATTTATATTTATTTAATTTTAAAAAATAATATATTGAAATTTTATATAAAATTTTATTGTGATATTATTTATCTCATATCAAATTAGATAGGTTTATAATATGTTTATGTACTTACTTTTTCTCATAATTTTTTTTTAATTATTTTAAAATTCATTAAATTAAATTTAGTTGTTAACATTTTAATGTGCACCTCTTGAATAATCCTTCTACCTCCGCCCTACTTTTCCTGGACAAACATTGCAGCAGCCTTTCTTGACCGCAATCATGGCTTGTAGTGGTTCTCTATGCTTGCCCATGCAAGCTCGCTCTGGTTCTGGTGCTTTGCTATCGTTCATGGTTATGGAAACTAATGACATATTTTGAGAGAAAAAATAATTAATAATTTTAAGTTCGAATTTCAAAAATAATATTTTAGTGATAATTTATTTTTATCGTACTTATTCGAATATCGAATTAGTTAGATACTAATAATCTTAAATACTAATAAATTCTAAACTTGATGAAAAAACTAATTTCTTTTTATTCTCTCTCATCCTCTCATACTTTTGTTTTCTATCACTTCCCTCACAAATTAATTTCTTTTTATTTTTAATTCATCCCTCTCGCACATTTGTTTCCTTTCTCTCTCCCTCAAATTAATTTCGTTTTCTTTATTATTATTTTTAAATTTTATTTTAAGTCTAAAAGTTTGTTTTATCTTTTTTCGTCTCTCCTCTCTCCCACACACTAATTATTTATTTTTCATTTTCACTATCTTAATAATTTGCTTTAAGTTTTATTAATTAACTCAATCATTTAATTATTAGAGTTAAATTAACTCATTATTGTTAATTAATAACCTATTTGAATGAGTTAATTAAAATATTTAATTATTATTAAATAAAAAATAATTTAATATCATTTATTATTTTCTGATCTTTTATAATAATTTTATATTTATAAATAGATGTTTAAAAATCAAATATTATAATAGTTATTCAATTTTATCTTTATCCATTTCATATATAATATATATACATGTATATTATCAATTTGATTCTCATATTTCATTTAAACATCCATAAAAAAATTATTTACCAATTCGTCCTTTTAGTTCTTATTATTATATTTTAATTCATCCAATCATAATTGAAACTAATATATCAAATTAATTATTCATAAAAAATTCAAAAAAAAACTTCTAATTGTCAAAAGCTACCTAAAAAAACTGGCCCAACTGCAAAGGATCAAAGATGGTTAATTGAGATCAATGAACATAACCATTGATCCTTAATTGCACAGTCATCTCATTTTGAGCTAAGCTATTAATGTTAGTTAATTATGTATTCACATAAGTCCCAATTCATAGAATTAGACAAAAGAAATCAGAGAAGTTGTCATATCATTCTCCACATAATTCATCACCCTGATTGATAGACACACGTCATTTTCTCTCATTTCGATTAATATTTCCGTATAAAGTTTATACATGTTGAGTCTAGTGAATGAAGAATAGTTTAACTAATCATCATTTTGGAATTATGGAATTAAATTATTGCCCGGATATGGGTATCTTTTTCTCAATAATATTTTTATATTAATAATTAGTCGATTTAAGTAACAACGGGTGATTGAGTCGACTAGTAGCATGTTGGCCGTGATAAAAGGAGATATCAGTAATGAGATAAATCTTTAATATTTTAATCTTCAAACGAAAAAGATTACTAATTTTTATGTCTAGCAAATTAAAAACTAGTCATCAAAGTTATTATCAAACTGAAAAAAAACGAACAAGAAAAAAATTGTTCTCTGACATTACCTAAAAAAAGTAATCTATGTGTATCAACTTATTTTCTTAATCGAACTCAAAAAGAAAAAATCGAAGTTCGCAAAAATCAGGAATTTGATCCATTAAAACTTTCTCTCTCCCTTCTTCCATGTGGGCCATGGGACAGTAATTAAAAAAACAATAATAATGTACTACCGTGCATGAGATGGCAGCAGTGACGTAAAGTTGCAGGGAGCATGTACACGTACACAGTTTTCATGATGTTGTAGAGGAATAAATTAAAAGTTGGGATTTTTATGCTGCAGACACCGCAGGGACAGTTGTGAGATAGACCCACATCTAGTGGTTTTGGCACAAATGTCTCCTCATTTCCAGAACTCATATTCTAATTCCATTCCAAGTAACACACCAATTTGTTCCTTGCAATTATTCTTATTAATGTTCATAGATTACTTCACCAGTCAGGCCATTTACCTTTTTGCTCAGATAAAACATAGTCAAATCAGAGGTATAACCTCTATAAAATCCTATTCTTTGACCAGATCTAAATCTTCATATAATTATCGATAAATGATAATTCCTGTGCAAGTTTCTGATTTAACTTGGAATAGCAGCAAAGCCTGCACAGGAATCCAGGCTCTAATCTGCTTCAAATGAATTTTTTTGGGTAAACTGCTTTGGAAGAAATTTTTAACTCGTTTTTTTTTCTGCTGTCTTTGGTGTGAGATGATGAACTCTCACATGGAAAAGGAAGTCAGTCCATTTGGAGTCAGAAAAAATAGAATTAAATTGTTAAAAAAAGAAACTTCCTTTGAGACATGAAATGACTCTTCTTAGCTGTTACTAGCTGAGCCAACTAACGTTTCCACTGCTCGACAGAGGGAAGTGAACCCACAAAACCTTTTTTTGGTACCAGAAGACAAAGGAGGAGAGAATAAATTATTGTTAAGTGAGAGAAATTGCGTTCCATGCGGTGGTGTGTACAAAAGGCACGAGCTTTGGATCTCTAATGGCTAATTGACAAACTATGAACAGTCCTATTCTGAACGTAACAGTCCCCTTCGGAACCATCCATTTCTGTTCACAGCATTCAGACTTGTGAAAGCAGCCTTTGGCCCTTCCGGTAGATGGAGACTTTGGCTAAGTAAGCTGGATTCGAGTAATGTGACTCCTTGCCGTTCCTTTCACTACTATTAGTGGTGCTGTGGTGCAGCCACAAACACATGCGTCCCTGGTAAAAAGTCTGGCTTTTTGCAGACAAGCCTTCAAAACCCACCACCTTTGCCACCTGCTGCATTGATCCCAGAAGAGGAGAGAGAGAGAGAAAAGTAGCCCAAGAAAGCGATGTGAGAGATCGAAAGTGAGATCATTCAGCAGCGCCCATCTTGGTTGTGTCTGGATCAGGTTTTTCTTGAGGACCTCCTGTGTCTCTGCATTGATCCTGATAGAAGCTGAAGGTCTTGTGTGTTTACTGATTCACATATTCACAGGTATGCAATCTCCATTTTTGCATCAGTGTCATAACCAAAGATCCAAGATGTAGCTTGTGTGATGGTTGTTAGCAGCTTTCTTCCAGGGGCCTCCTTTCTTGGATGTGATCGTTGTCTATAGGAACAAGTAGCCATCCATGAATTGCTGTTTTTTCTCATGATCATGGCTAGTAGCTATTTTGAGCTCTTAGTAGATCCAATAGTTTTAACAAATTGTATTGATGCTTTCCAAATTATAACTGCTATTAACGCGAAAAAGGAAAGGTTTAAACTTTTGCTTGATCTACCCATTTCTGTAGATCATTAAGTACAATGTCACAATGTTCCATTCACAGTTCCTAATTGTAATATTTGATTCAGTGCATTTCTGTTGTTCTGATGGCAAAGAAGAAGGGCTGGTTTGACCGACTGAAAAGATTTTTCTCTTCCGACCCCAAGACAAAATCAGAGAAGGTAGTGTGTTGTTTAGTTTCATTCATCCAAGAACTTGCAACTTTTTTACTCGATGTGCAAATTGGATTAGTGGACTTGTGTTGTGCCTCTGCATTTCAGAATGAGAGGAGAAAAAGATGGCTTCTTTGGAGGCTCAGATCCAAATACACCCCTGCTCTTCCAGCTCCATCACTTGGGAAAGGGAGATTATTAAGAGAAGCAGAAGATGAGCAAAGCAAGCATGCAATGGCAGTTGCCATTGCTACTGCGGCAGCGGCTGAGGCTGCTGTTGCTGCAGCTCAGGCAGCTGCTGAGGTTGTTCGGCTTACAGGGAAACCATCTTACCATCGAAATCAAGAAACTGCGGCCATCAAAATTCAGTCTGGATTCCGCGGATATCTCGTAAGTGTTACCTTTTGTTTTTGCCATGTAGAAGAAGCTCCAAGCTGCTCATTTTTATGTTGCTACAGAAAACTAGAGATGATTTCATTTTCATCAATAAATTCAACTAAAATCTTAATTAAAAGAAGTGAGGGCTTCTAATCAAGATTCTTTAGGTAGATAGATATTTGTGAAAGCTGATTGTACAGCAATCCCGGGCCAAATTGCCTTGTTTTCTTCAACCACTGGTTTGATGAGATTGTAGATGCTCTATCAAACTTGTCAGCTAGCCAACATGAACCTGACCAGAGATATTTTGATATCTTGGGATGATTCATAAACTTTCTTTGAGCTAATTCATCAAGAAAAGGTTATGGTTCAACAATATAGCAAGAGAATATGTTTCTTTATCTTCATCTTATTTTGAAGCAACTGAGAAAGACTAGAAAATGAACGAAGAATTTGGATGGGGCATCACATCACTCTTTTTTTCAACAAAAGTATTAATGTCCTTTAACATCGAAAAGCCTGAGTGTTATGTTATTTATTTTGTTTTTCGATGGGTATATAAATTGAAACATGGTTGTGTCGTGTACATGCATCCAACTTGATTTCCAGAATATCATACATGTTCGGTGCCGCTGCTCTATCATTATATGTTGAAGACTATTTGGTTGCAGATAGTTGAGATTAAACAAGACTGTTAGTACTATTCACTATTGTAGTTATTTGCATTCCGTATCTTCAGTGAGATCGTCTATCGTTGCAGCTTGTCCATGGCAGAAATATTGCACGCTTTTAGAATAATCTAGTTACTTTGGTGGGCTATAAATAATATACATTTGCTGCATTGGCTTGCAGGCAAGGAAAGCTTTAAGAGCATTAAAGGGCTTGGTTATGCTTCAAGCACTAATTCGTGGGCAAGCTGTTAGACGTCAGACAACTGCTACTTTAAAAGGTTTACAGTCTCTGATAAAGCTCCAGTCACAAGCCCGTGCCAGTAGATCAAGAACCACCGAGGACCATGAGGGTTGTGAATTCAAAGACATTATATATATGAACCCAGACGAGTTAACTAATACAAAAGGCATAGTGAGTTTTTTAAACTCCGAAAAATTTTAAAGCACGTTTCTTCTGTATTACTGCATATTGATTAAGCAGTTTTAGTTAGTTTTATTAATGTATAATGGTATATCATATTTGATCTTATCTAAAGAGATTACATAATTCTCCAATCAGTAGTTGGTAAATCCCAGGTTTAAAATGTCTAAACAAAATTTTAGCCTCAATTTTTTTCCCACCTCTAGGATTATTCTTTTTCTTCTGTTCTAGAAGCCTTGTTCCTAGAATGAATTCCATTACTGCCTCATAGTCATCGAGCTCAAGGGTGTCTTAATTAGGTCCTACACCTTTTTGACATGATAACCTTAGTAGTCTTGTAAGTGGCTTTATCTTAATTGATTGTAACATTGGTTAGATATATATGTAGCAAGTCATATTCCTCCAAAATTTTCGGACATTTGCATTACTTTATGAGATGAAGAATCTGCAGAGGATGTATGTTTTATATCAGATGATTTTAGCATCGTCTTTCTAGTTAAGATGTATGCTAATCAACAGATCTTTTACTTCTGAATGGCACTGCAAATACTCACCTCTATCTTATGGTAGTTAAAATTGACTAGCTCTTTTTGGGCTTCTTCTACAGAAGTCTGAGAGAAGGTGGGACAATAGCACACTATCAAAAGAAGAAATCAGTGCAATACTGAAAGGCAGGAGAGAAGCCATGTTGAAGCGGTTGCGGGCGATGGAATATGCAACGTTCTATCAGGTGAAATTCTGTCTGCAAAGTGACCAACCAAATATGATGTCCAACGTTTTCCCTTTTAAGGTGTGCATTTTTTCTAGTCTGACAACTGTGAATCTAAGCTACAATTCTTTCTGTTAGCAGGAAAGGAGGAATCTACAAAGGCCAAGTACACCCACCACTAAAGGAATACTAGCAGATGATCTGAATGACAGATGGACCTGGCTAGAGCAGTGGGTTGGCACACAACCAATAGATAAGGAAGTCCTTGAGAACTGTAAAACGTCTCCAGGGAAAGTTCTTCCTGATCAGCAGTATCAAGTTCATAGTGGAGCCAACAGCTTAGAGTGTCAAGTTAATGAGAAAGAGGAAGAAGCCCAACTCAGATACTTAGCAAGAAGATCCTTTAACAGGTCAAGGAGAACTCCATTAGGGGATGATGATTCTTTCTCAAGCTCGCCTTTATTCCCAAGTTACATGGCATCTACAGCATCTACAAAAGCTAGATTTAGATCGATGAGCACACCTAAACAGCGAACCGCAGCAGCCGACATCAGCTCTGACCGTTCTAGTGTTTATGCAAACAGAATAGCTTCACCAGTTCCTTCCATTGTCAGTGAAGTAAGCCTGAACAAGGCCAGCAAGTCTCCATTAGTTCATCAACAATCACCACGGCTAAAAGGTCAGGCAGTCCCTGTAAAATCTCACAGATCACCCAACTACTTTAGTTTTGACTCCAAATTCTCATCCCTGAACTGGGATCAATTTGATGCCCTCAGATGAAAACCGTTGATTGCAAACCATTACAATGTTTTGAGTCTCTCTCCTTGCGAGAAAAATGATGGTGTTGTTGCTTTGAGTTGGTAATGGTTGTGATTTGGAATCTAACTATGATGTTGCTAAGGTTGTGTTAATGTTTGTGGACTTGGAGGAACAAGGAAATGAAATAAGGTTAACAAATAAGATAATAGACCTTATAAAAAAATGTTCACTGGTATTTTAATATGTCCAGTTATCTTTGGTGCTCGATTTTTATTTCTTCAATTTTGCCGAAAGTACTGATGCTCTGAGTAATATATACGACATTATGATCCATTACATGAATAATTAACTACTTTACACTGTTGAGCTTAAGGTGCCTTTTGATTCGGGAATAATAATTCCTTGTTCCTGAAATAATGTCAAACATTCATAAAAATAAGAATATATTTTTTTTAAAAAAATCATCTCGAAAATCATGAAAGCACCTATTTTAACTACATATTTAATTTCTTTTATTCTTGTCAAAAGCAAGAATATCTTCTATTTCACTCTTTTTTTATTCATATTTTATTTTTAGTTTTATACACATGATATTATATTTATTTTATATTGTTTATTTTAATAACCAATTATAAATATATTTATAATTAGACATTCAATTAATTTATACTGATAATGTAAATAATATTATATTATATAAAATTATTAATTAATTGATCAGATAAGGATTATTTATTATAGCACCACAAAAAGTAAATAATCAAATTTATAAGTATAAATGAAATAAAAATAGAATTCACTATTATATTTATTATTTATTAAGATGATATTATATAATGTCATTAATTAATAAATAAAAAAAATAATTAAGTACTATATTACCATAAATAATAACTAAATAAATATATAATTATAAATGAAACAAATAAATTTTTATTTTAATTAAGTTTATATTAATATATTTTATATTATTTGTTTTTAATATAATATTTTAAAAATATATTCATATCAATTCAAACACTAGATGAAATAAGAATATAATTAATTTTTTAAATATACACAAAAATATTTTATTCTTTTACATATTTAATCCCGAACGGAACGGCTCCTAAATGTTACCGGTTACTGAAATATCATCTTATGATTCACTAAGACAAGTCCTTGCATCCTATCCAGTGATCTATCAAGCATGAATAAATATAACACAAAATCAAGAAAGTATATCGTATGCATTAAAGAACTTGCTTCCCTAGACAATCTGTCAGAACAGCAATCAACAATGCAGGTTCGGCACATCATGGAGGCCTCATTTAGATGTAACTCAGTGCCATGTTTTAGTATAACTGTGAACCATTGCAGTGCCATCTGACAAGATGTAGACTCTGAAAAGAGTGGCCATTGCATATACATAGAGACCTATCACTGAAGAACGACATGTTCGATTTAGAATAAAAAACTGGTGACCTGACTTGGTTTGGCTTTATGCTGGTAATCTGACTAAACCTATCTGTGCAAGAAAAATTGTAAACTTAAAAAAAATTAATATGAAAATAAAGAGAAAAGAAGATGAATCATGTATATCATCATTCATATTTTTTTTTATTGACTTCATAGTGAGGTGCCTTTTTTTTGGTCCATGAGCCTAATATAAAAAGTATAATTACAAAAATAAAAGAAAACATCTCTTAATAATGAAAATCGAACTTAAATCTCAAGAGCCCTTACTCTTGGTGCGTAAGCTACCACTTAGTAGATATGTAAACTTTAAATAAAATTAACATAACAAAATAAATAGAAAATAATGCTGAATATCACATGTCATATTCAGAAAATTTTTATGATCGACTTGATAATGAGGTGCCATTTTTTAAGCTAAAATATTAAAATTAGCAATAAATATTAAAATCAAATTAAAAGATCATGAAAGCCAAAAATGTGAACAATGCACAAAACTTGGTTAGGTCGAACCAAACAATGAACAGTGGGAAAACCATGTCTGTTACCGCAATGCATCTACAATCCGTGGCATTATGAAGTTCCTCATTTGAGTAATAAATTAGAAGAATCCTTTAGGCACTGATGAAGTCTTGTGGCTGTAAACAAGGCCAAAAAACATATGTTTATTGGATGGCCGACTGTACATACATTTTTAAATGTTTTTTTTTTCAATATCAAATGGCTCATCTCCACGAAAGTTCTGTTCCAGGTCGTAAATGGATGAGTAGCAATGATAAGTGAACTGGCACTGACTGCATCTGAGCACTTCTGTCCAGTTGGTCTTGGCCCAATCCACACTGCATCTTGTGTTCGTTCCTCCATCAGTGCGGCTTAGACAATGACGCTATACAACTTTGCCAAAGCTCCAAGTGCACATTTGGAATTATAATTTTATGCAATTCTCTGACGTACTGGTTCTTTTGCTACATCTCTCCCGTCTGAATTTCATGTCATTGGAGGTGCTTCAGATGTCATGCCTTCCTGTAGTTCAGCATCATCAACGCCAGATGTGTAGCCATAGGAAGATAGCTGATAATCATTAGAGTTAGCCCCAAAAGCAGGTTCAAGGTTCTCATTGACACTTTTTGTTGGGCGTCTTAGTCTTTTGGGCCTCAGTTGAGTTGGTTGACCTTCTTCCTCTTGAGTCGGGCTTGGCTCGTCGAATTCTGTTTGAAGATCATCACTTTTCAATGTTTGCTGAGGAACTCGTGTTTGCCTGTAGGGTTTGTCTTTCCTCTAAGCAAAGTATACAGAAAAAAAAAAGTTAACTAGAGACTACTTCCAAAAGAAAGCAGTTATTTTTTCAAGGGAAAAATAAAGAAGTTAATTAGAGAGGACCAAGGTGTAGCCTATTATTATGCATGATATGTTTTGCTTGTCCACCTTTTCAGTTCTCATATATAATGAAAATGTCTCCAAGTAAACAGTGAGAGGATTATTAGTTCATAGTTGATCTTCAATTTACCATCTCCTTATAAGTACTGTCCAAATTTTACTTTCAAAGTCATAATAGTTCACAAAATATCTCATTCACCATATTTGTGTTTCAATGACATAATGGATTTCCAATAGACTATTTGACCTACAATGTCAATAAATCAGCCAAACTAATGGTAACATTTCTAAGTTCAAAATGATTAGCACGAGCCTCCAGCCCCCCATGCTTCTCTTACACAAACACTAGAAAGAACTAAAGGAGAAAAACAGTTACAGAAGACAAATATCATCAGCATATTACTCTTAAAATGCCACAGGTCACTCAACACAAAATCAATCACCTGAGTTATCCAACTTTGAATTTTCCAAAAAACAAGATCACCCAACATTTTTTTGACAATATTTAAGCCATTCATCCATCAATAAAATAATTCCAGATAATCTGCCAAACAAAAAAAATAAGATTTATAATTTTTTTCTTAAGTTAGATGATGTGGCATACATCATCTAGGTGTGCCCCCAGGCACAACTTTTCTTTTTAGTACACAATTAAATAATTCCACAAATGAATGACTCAAATATTAAAAGAAGAAAATTCGGGTGACCTATTTTTTGAAAATCAACGTTGGATGATCTGGATTATGATTTGCCGAAGTTCAGTGACACTTTAAAGCTACATATTTAACAACAAAACCATTACCAAAAGCAAGAAAGCATGGATCAAAATAAGATTGTCTAGGATTACCTTTTTGTTCACATAATTCTCTTTCTCTTGATCATTTTCTGCACCCTGTGAATCAGCATTTGCAAAATCCTCTAATGTCACATCACCGTCCTCATCTACACGTACTCCTTTAACTCGTTTTTTCTTCTGCCGCTCCTTGGCTTGCTGTTGGACAAATTGTTAAAGATATGAGACATTAGAATCTTCAGCATGAAGCTTGATCAAGGAAAAAAATACACTACTGGCACGATCAATTGACAGCATATCCAAGATAGAATGGTGAATGGAGTCATAACTAGACATCATCATCATCATTACTTCCCAAAGAGAATGTGTATAATGAGTAGGATTAGTAGCAATCACCTGAAGTGGTATTTCCTTTAATTTCTGCTCCAATTGGGCATCATCAAGAAGCAGAGAAACAACATCTTCGGTCTTTAAAAGATCACCTTGAACATGACCACCTGTCATGACAAGTTGCTGCACGGTATTCTTCTGACTAGCTCGTTGCAAAATCTTTTCCTCTATTGTCTCTTTGCAAATCAACCTATATACGGTAACCTGGAGAACATGACAAAATCATAGATGAAACACATTTTAGATAAAAAGAAAGTCATGTATTTTAGTTAAGTTCTCCTGAATGAGTTAATAAAATATAGATCTAAGGGGTTTTCTAGCACAATAAATCTTGCATTGTAAACATGCTCAAGAAGACTGAACAGAATAAATAGAACAAGTCAGGAAACAATCTGATGGTAGGATTGAGCTTTATGGATTTATGTAATCATATATAGACAAAATACCATGAACAAGGTCAAGTAGCATATGTATCTGAACATAATGGTCATATTAGATAAGAAAACAGTGATGTGATACAAAGCTTTATAACACCCATAGATTTAGAATCAATCTTCAAAATTCTTGCCAATTCTGCAGAATTATTAAAACAAGAAAACAGGGCTAGCTCAAGCATCAACAATAAGTTAAAATGGAAGTACTTTATTTCACTGACCTCTTTTGTTTGACCCAGCCGATGTGCCCTATCCATTGCCTGTAAATCTAAAGTTGGATTCCAGTCACTTTCATAAAAGATGACTGTATCAGCAGCAGTCAAGTTAATACCAAGCCCTCCAGCTCTTGTGCTCAGCAAAAAAACAAAAATGTCATTACTGCAATAAGAAGTCCCAGGTTAAGTGTCAGCCACTTAGGTAGGTAGTGCCACAATATCGAACACAAGGGCTATGAATCAATTTGATTCCTTATTTGCACGATATTACTTAATGACGTAAATGCTCACCGTTCCTGAAAGTCCCTGACCATATCTCGACGATCCGCAATACTTGATGATCCATCTAGTCTAAAGTACTTATATTTCCTGTAGTTCATATAGTCCTGAAAATTTTGATTTTCAATCATTTCATGTCATGCGGAGGCAGATGACCTTAAAAGTTAAAGGTATCTTAAAACAAATGAACAGCAAACTTGATAGATCATATCTATTGAATATTATAGGAATTACATCATTCAAATTTGGGCATTCACAACATGAGCAAGCATAAGTATGAGATATCAAATATCGGTATTCTTCAGTCAGAGAGTTCATATGATTTTAACTTTTACTTCTTTAAATTTATGTCTTCACTTCATATTAACATAAATTGTGCATAGAAAGCTATTCAACAATATATCTAGATAAAATTCATGTGGTAAAGCATTCTTCAGTTAGGATATCCATGATGGTGGTTCATGCAGATTCAACTTTTGCATTTTAGGCAAAAGGTTTGACACATCCCCAGAAAGGATTATTAATCCATCTTATAATTATTGCTAGAAAACATGCGATAATCAGCGTGAAAATTACGTCTTTTCAACAAAACTACTAAATTGAAACCCTTTATTTGAGAGGATAAAGATTGAAACTTAAGATAGAAAAATGAACCAGCAAAGAAATTGGGGTTATGCTAGGAGATGAGAAGATCCTATCTTAGTGCATATCATGTCAAAAAGTAATTACATGTAACATATCATAAAAAAGACAGCCCAATAAATTGACTATTTGATAAGCTGTTGAAACTCAAACATCCATCTTGATGTCCGGCAAAGTGTATTGAGTTACTAGTAAGAAAAAAATGGCAGTTTTTAAAGAGATAACAACTACTATACTTATATCAAAAGTTAAAATAAGCTTTTCTTTACAAAGAAGTCTAAAACCTCTGTAAGAATACACTAATTACCTCAAGAATATCCAACATTTTTGTCATCTGAGCAAATAGGAGAACACGATGGTTTTCGGCTCGAAGGCGCTTCAGCAATATATCCAGCGTCTGAAGCTTTCCAGAGTCCTATATAAAAGGATAACTGATATTTGTCAACATATGGCAAAAGAAAAATAAGGAACTTTTGGATAAATACAAAAGCATGCAGACTTTGGACTGCGATGCATTTGACATACAATTTCACATGTGTTTTATGCTCTACAAACAAGCAAAAGCAGCATATGCTATCATTCCATTTTATGCATGAAGAAGGTTCACAGATATTCCTTACGGAAAGCATCTTTGCAGGGTCAAAGCTCCACATCGGCAGGGAAGAACCAAAAATCTGGTATGGTAGCTGAAGAATGGGTTCAACAACTGTTTTTTCTGACAGTATCTCTTCAATTAAATGATGAGGGCGAGAGGGCATCCTAGGACCATTAAATTCAGAGGTCCACGCAAACCCCAGTAATAACTTCTTGGTCAAAGGATGATAAAGTTCCTCAGTAGTTTGGTAGGCAAAACTTCTGTCAGGGGAATGAACGCGAATCTGCAAAAGTATGAAATTAACATAGGAAAGAATTAGACGATGAAAAAGATGGAGATCATGTTTGATTTACAGACTCTCTAGTGATGCAACGAAAAGGGAAACATTTCCTAGTCACAGGACTTCTTTTAAACTGAGGAAAAGACAACTAGGTAATTTGGATACAGATGCAAGTATAAGTTGCAGAAGATAGGGATAAAGCTCACTGGTGGGGCTCTAGCTCGTGGAATAAAAGCGTATGCTGCACGCAGAAGCTCGATATTGGAGGTAAACCTGTTCTGATGTGAGGTAACTAACATCGGGTATGATGCATAACCTCGATCAGTTGCCAGATTACTTTGTAAACTAGTTTGAGACTTCATTGGCAATAACAACATCCTGCTAACAGCCCTGACCTTTCCTTCATCCAAATCACCACTTTCAAGACCAACACCTTCTGCATCCATGAATAGGTCTAAGATGTCCTCAATGAATTCTCTATCCCACCTCATTATAGAAAACAACAACCTCTCAAGAAGAGAACACTTGGCTAAATAGGAAACTTCAACTGGTGTTAAATTTATGAGACGGGCAAATCCAAATGTACTAGAAATCCCATAAGATTTTTTCGATTGTGACAGTGTAGATATATAGATACTTCGTGGTGAAAAGATGTCAAAAAGACGTTCAAATATTTCACATCGTAGGCCAAGCCGAGCAGCTGAAGGCATTTCAGAATTTCGAACAATATCCTGATATACAAGCTTCGGCACCTAAAGTAAGGAAGAGAAGAATGATGTAAGAAAAATAATAAGAAAAGACAAATATATGACAATAAGGCGAGAATATAATATACAAAAATGTAACTGATGTGGAAAGCACCTCATATACTATGGGATTTCTCTCTCCTGCATAATCTACATCTTCTGGTCCCCCATGTGGAGAGGGAAGAAGGGAATTTCGAATCTCCGCAAAGTGAAAATATGAGCTTCCTCCATTACGTTCAAACAACTCAGGATGGTTGCAGACCTTTCATTAAAACAAAGAAATATGAACAAGAGTTTTTCTAAAGCTAATAGGAAGACGAGATCCCATTCACCATATTAAATTGGTGAAATAAAGCATGTTAGGTAAAAATCTTTTGAAGACAACATGGTTTCAAGCATATAATACAGAAAATCAAAACCATACCTTCCGCAATTGGATAACAATATTCATCAAGTTCACAATTTTCTTGTCATTTAGATGACCCCGAGTACCATCAAGAAGCTCGGCAAGGGATATCTTGTTCTTTATAGCACGATAAAAAGCTTGCTGTGTAGAACTCAGTTTGCAATGAACTGTGACTTCAGTCTTGCCGGTCATTTCGGAAATAACATCTTTCTTTACTCGCCTCAACATGAAAGGTTTCAGCACTGCATGCTGTTACCAAGGAAAATTATTACATACCGACTACAGGAAAAGATCTTCTATCAAACTAAACTGTTTGCACATGTAGTTACATGGCTTAATCTGGATTACCCTGGTCCCGTAATCTGGATTATCAACAATATGGCCAGCCAAAGAAGACAATATTGTGAACCCATGTAAAGTTAGGACTGCATTACCAATAATACAGATAAATTCAATACCAAAAGCCCTCTAAGTAATAATTATGTCAATTGTCTTGTGTAATATCCAACAAAGACCTTAATTAGCTAATTATGTCCTCTCATACCATTAGTTAAATAAATGATAATGATGTGTAACCTCTTATGTGGCCATACTAGTCACCTGGATCCAACTTTAACCATGTTCAAATACACAAGTGTTTATAATCAATCAAGCACATGATTTTAATGGAACTTAAAGTATTCGACCAAAACGCAAACCCTAGAGTCACTAGACTACAACAAAAAATAACAATTTTCACATGCATTTATCTTTTTCTCAAGTCACATGGATTGATCCATATCGATGTTAATTAGAATAGCTTACCAGTCTGTTAAGCTGATGCTCATTCAGAGTTCCTCCATGTTCTGCATGACTCTCAATACTGATAGAAACAAATATGACATATAAGCAAAGACAAAACTAGAATCAAAGCCTTGAGCGCAAAGAAAGAAAATGGAAGACAGATATGAAGATGTACCCCTTTGAGAACCACTCATTGAACTGTTCATGACTGTCAAATAACGTTGGCATAATAAAATGAAGAAGAGCCCACAGCTCAGCCATGTTATTTTGTATAGGTGTTCCAGTCAAAAGCAATCGATTTCTACAGTTAAAGCTGAGCAATGTCTTCCATCGAAGGCTACAAGATAAAAGAACAAGTAAGTCCACAAAGTAATCATTCTCAGACAGAATGTAATTACGGGAACATGGTGATAAACCAGTTGTGAGGACAAAAAAAGACAACACAACCTACCTGTTTGCACTTTTTATAGCCTGGGCTTCATCCAGTACCATATATTGCCATTTGATTTTGCGCAAGTGCTTTTCATCAGCCACAAGCAACTGATAGCTTGTAATTAGTATGTGAAATGGAGAATCCCTATGGTAAAAGAAGTTTTTTCTTAGAGAAGATGGTAAAATAAGTTATTTATGATTATATGACGAAAATGAAAATGAGATAACAATAGATAGAATATTCAGAATCCAGCATGACTTACTTTCTGTAGAGACGTCTTGCATTTATATTTTTCCTTAATACCTTTCTTTCTGAAAGCCCACCCCAATAAGGAAGAGTTTTTAAATCAGGGCAGAACCGACTGACTTCATCAGCCCAATTATTCAAGACAGAAGAAGGTGCAACCACAAGAAAAGGACCCCAGATATTTTTTTCCTGCTCGAAAGAAAATCATGAAATAAGACTCAACTCTCAAGCATTTAGAACTTCTCAAAAAGTTCCTAAAAAAGAGCTTCTCAAAAAGAAAAGGAATAGACTTATGGATAACTTTGAAACATGCCCCACACAACCAAAAAAGATAACTAAGCTGAACAACAGATGTATAGAGAATAGAATTAATAAAGTACATTAAGCTTCAGATATGTGACTATCAGTATGATACTATGTCGACAAATAATTCAGCATTTCTTGAGAGGGAGAATTATCTAGTTTGGAGTTCAAAAGTACTTTTGTTAACCATTAGTCTAATCTAGAATAGAAACACTGACCTCGGCTAAATGAGACAAGAATGTCATAGCCTGGATAGTCTTGCCAAGGCCCATTTCATCAGCAAGAATCCCATTCAAACCCTACATAGAAATTGCCAAAGTAATGAGGAGAAATATAACTTTCTTTTTGAAGAAAGAGAGGAAATATAATTCACATAATCTAATAAACAAACAGGCAATTCACCACAGAAACAAGTGTTACCTGTTCATAACAGTTGACTAACCATTGCAACCCTTTCAACTGATAGTCTTTAAGACGTCCTTTGAACATCTCTGGAGTTTGGACTGTTGATGCTACGGGCATTGTTGAGCTGCAATGACATGACAGCAATTGTATAAGTCTCCCATAATCAAGTTCAGCATACATCCATCCTCACCAAATTTCAATATTTTCATTGTTAGTGCGAGCAAGGGAATGAGGGGCGGGGGGATGAAGTTGGCTTGGGTTGACTTTTAATACCAAGGAGCAGTTAACTTACGGGTGTAGAAGGTCTATGTTACTCGATCCTGTTTCCAGCAAATCATTTGCCAGATCCTTAACTTCAGCTTCTTGCCGCAGTCTTGAATATTCATTATCAAATTCAAATGTTTTCATCTTTTGCTTGGAAACAGCCTTTTGTGCTGCCCGCAGAGCTTCCTTTTTCAATTCAGCTTCATCTGGGTCTTCTTCCTCTTCATCTTCTTTAGTATCAGAGGTAGCTAGTTCACCTTCTGAAGGTTTAGATTCACCATCCAGTAAAGCCTCAGCAGATTGTGGGGCAGGCTTATTGCTCATGAAATGACTATACAATTCTGTCTGAGATATGAGAAAGTTGAGCCTCTGTTGTTGTCTCTTAGCTTCGCGTGCCTCCTCTTCACGTTTTAATGCTTCAGCTGCATCCCTTTCTTCTTTCTTCCTTAGTTCAGCCTGATAATCTCAAACATTTCATAATTAGATTTAAGAGCAGATAATTTTATGTTAACCCTAGGCAATATCATGTAGTCTATAGAGCGACAAAACCAAGAAATGGTTCTTGAATACGCGTATAATGAACCAAGAATATGATTCCAGACAAAATAATGAATAAAGAATATACTGGACCAACATAATAAATCCTCCTGGTAATTTCGCATGTAATTCAACATTTTTTTATGTAAACTGAATATCAATGAAAACTAAAAGTAATTAGCTCAGAACACCACAAATATCACATTCCAAGACATATTATCAGTGCACCACATAATACTCAATAAAAACCTAATATGGTGCAAGACTATTTTAGACTACAGATAATGCACAATTTTATCATGCCATTACATCACCAAAAACAGTAGTAAAAAGTAAGAGTGAAAGAAAAGTAACTACCTGCTCTTTATCTACTTTCTTCCAGAAGATCAACATATCTCTTGCGAGTTTTCTGGTACGAACTGCAGCACTTCTCATCAGTCTAAGTGACCTACTGACCTTCAATTTTACCTACACATTTTAAAGCAGAAGTTTGAGTCTCAATTAAATTTGATCACTATCTAACTTGCTGAAAATAAGTCCTCAAGAAAAATATATTCAAGAAAATAATTTATTTTCTGTATTTGGTTGTTCAGTAAAAGAACAAGTAAAGAATATAATTTAATTATTTTGTAAACTTACGATATGAGAGA
Source organism: Pontederia paniculata (assembly GCA_001647135.1). Classification (NCBI taxonomy): domain Eukaryota; kingdom Viridiplantae; phylum Streptophyta; class Magnoliopsida; order Commelinales; family Pontederiaceae; genus Pontederia; species Pontederia paniculata. The sequence goes on from LTAE01000037.1 coordinate 148,292, forward strand.
CAATGTAAGAGTGACGAATATTTTCCCTTATTTTCTACAGAAAAACAATTTCTTCTATATCATATACAACCATTTGATCAACAAAAAACTATTTTACATTGACCAAGATTTGTTTTATCGTCGAGCTGGCATATGAGAATCTAGAAAATGTATTCCTGGCTTCATTTTCATGAAAGAAACATAGATAATGAACCAGGAGACGACTTCTGAAAAAAAAAAAACTGGGAATATTAGCAGGTTAATGAAATTACCTCCCTTTGACAGGTCTCAGAAAATCGCTTGGCATCCATTAGTTGTTTCCTATGCAAGTTGGTAAATATTCTATGATATTTTGGAATATCTCTCCTGACAATATTAATCCAAACTTTCGCTATTTTATCTTTCTCCTCCCTCTCAATGGCAGAAGGGTCTTTCTTAACAATCTGCTTCTTAGGCAAGCTGCGCTCAATAATCTATAATGATACCAAAGAAGATTAGACTCGTAAACGTTAAACATGCTTGCCTAGCTAATAAAAGAAAACCTTAATGGACAAAACTGACCTCATAAGTGTCTCCTTTTTCCAGAACTTTGACATAGTAAACCTGTAAATTACCAGACTCCGACAAAATTGATCGCCGTATCCTACCAGCTGCACCTTCCGGAATTGAGAATGGGTCCAATCCAATGTCACTAACTTGAAGAGTGAACTTTTGATCTGAATTACTAGAAGACAATGCCTTTAACCTAGCCTGAAGTGATTCATACTGGGACTGAGGCTCACCAAGTCCACCTCTATTCCGAGTGTCAAACTTCCGTTCAGTAGCAACCATGGCTGCCAGCGATCGCAAATCTAAGGAACCCTTTAAGAAAAAATCTTGTATCCTAATATCAGAAAAGCTTGGCAGCTTCATGGAAGTCACAAGCTTATCATAAGTTGGAGGCATTTGATATGTTATACCCTCTCCAATATCCAAATAGGTTGAATCGATGGATGAAGTGAAATTATTACCACCTTCATAATCTGCGTCAAAGTCGGCATCATAATATGCTGGCGAAATTTCCGTTTCACGTATTGGCATTTCTTCCTTAACTAGAGACTTGTCACTGAACTTTCCCACTCTAGTACCATGTCCACGTCTAATATCTGGCGTTACCATCCGATTAGTATCTAATCCTGAAGAAGAATCTCTATATCTTAATCTCTTGTACTTTTGTACATGTTCTCCAAGCATTTCGCGGTATTGCTCTTCAGATATTCGAGTTCCAGTATCTTCATCATCCTCATCAGCACTACCAGCATCTCTCCTAGGTGAGTCGAGAGCTTTGGAATCTGTAGTACGCCTCCTTCTCCTCCTGTTCAAGTCCAGAGATCTACCATTGGCAGCTCCATTGCAGCGGCCTGTGTGCACAAGACATGAATAGTGAAAACATCACATCAATTAGGTTGCGAAATTTTTTCCAAACGTACACTTAGAATTGATATTGAAACCAAGAACAAAAAAAAGGGCCAAGAGCACAGAATATGAAAAGAACAAAAGAAATTAGAGGAAAAAGGTGCACCTTGGCTACTTCTGCTCTCATCCTGACTGCTATCTCCATAACTGTGAAAACCGTCGTCCAATTGGGGCACTTGAAAGTTCATCAATGACTACAGGGAATCCAATAGTTAATCAACTGCAAAGCTTTAAACCAGCACGTACTAACACGACAATATGCACCGTAACAAAGAAGGGAAGAAAGTAAATTTGAGAGGCGAACAAGTTCAACGATAGACCCAACAGAGCAATTCGCAAACCAAGCAATGCAATCAAGATAAAACAGTCACAGCCTAACATCAAAAGACAAAAAAAGTGCAAGAAGCAGCAACATGACACTAAATCCCTCACGCTCGCGAGGCAACGATCTCGAAACTTAGACCACGTAACGATGACCTCTAAGGCGCAATGAACCACTAGATTCCACGCGAGAAAAATCCCATGAAAGATCCCAACTTTCTCCCGAAAAGAGACGACTTTGAACGCGGAGAAGAGGGGGGAAGCGTCGAATCGGGGAAGGAATACCTCGAGATTGAAGAGGTTGGAATAGGAGAGGCCGTTCTGCTGCCGCTGCTGGTGCTGGCGGCGGGGCTCCATCGCGGACGCCGGCGGCGGCGTCAATTAGGTCCGGCGGGGAAGAAACCCTAGCAGAGAAGGGTTGGGAGCAGCGGCGTGATATAATACGAGGAGGAGCAAGAAGGAGAAGAGAGAGAGGGAGCAGAGGAGGAGGAGGAGGAGAGGGATACGCACGTGCGGGGGAAGCGTGCGAGCCGAGTCCGTAGCGGATTAGGACAAGAAGGAAACGGAGAAAGGTCTCCAAGATGGGGAAGGGGAAGAAGAAGAGGAGGAGGAGGGGGAGGAGGAAGCGGCATGGCCGAGCGTGCGAGAAGAGGAGAGAGAAAGTANCGTAGCGGATTAGGACAAGAAGGAAACGGAGAAAGGTCTCCAAGATGGGGAAGGGGAAGAAGAAGAGGAGGAGGAGGGGGAGGAGGAAGCGGCATGGCCGAGCGTGCGAGAAGAGGAGAGAGAAAGTATGAGAGAGAAAGGGGGAGGGGGAGAGAGAAAGAGATAGAGAGAGAGAGAGGGGGGGAAAGGGAAAGGGTCGGGTCTAACGTGCGCCCTTGGCGTTTTTGGGTAGGTGTCGGAAGGAACTTCTTGTTGGGCTCGACCTCGAGTTCGAACTCGAGAGGGCAAAATTGGCCTTAGGTTTTAGATGAGGGAAAAGTATATTTAGGCTATATTTATTCTTTATGAAAATATATTTTTATAAAAAACTTTTTAGAAAAGTATTTTTTTAAGAAAAAGTTATTTGTTTTATAAATTACTTGAAAACGGTCAACATGATATTTAAAAAATAAAATAAAACTTGATAGGTGTGGAAGAAGGGAGCAACAAAGTAAAATTTATAGTTTATAATTATTGAATTAGATGTGAAATATAACCACTGCTGAATGATAAATTCTAAAAATAAAGGGGATTGTAATAATAGCCATCAAGTAATCCAAAATAAGCAATCAAAACATTTTACTTACATTATTAATTTACTAGAGATATAAACTTCGCATATAATTTTCGTTTACTAAATATTTTAAGAATTATAGTAACTCCTCTCACAAGTTGAATAATAGAATCCATTCTAATGCATGATTGTCGAATTAATAATCTTTTAAGAGAAAATGATGTAGCCTTAATGTTAAAAAATATGTTTACTGAATATGTCAAACATTTGTTTTTTTAAAAGAGTTCTAACTAAAGTAAATTAAGAAAATTCAAAAATTTAATCCTAAACTAATAATTGTTTAAAAAAGAAGTTCTGACTCAAATAAATTATTCAAAAATTATAATTTTAAATTATTAATACTTTCATAATAGTTACTAATAAAAAATATTATTTTTAAAGAGTCCTAACTGAAGTAAATTAAAAAAATACAAAAAATTTAATTCAAAATTAAGAGTATAATAACAATTAAAAAATAAATTAAACAATCTTAGATATAATATATATATTAAAATAAAATTTAAGAAAATTTTAAATTCAAGTTTGCAATTACTTTTGAAATGATGTTTATTAGATAATAATAACTATTCACTTTAAATGAGTACAAACTAAGGTAAAATATAGAATTATATTTTATCATATTTATATTTTTTGAAAATAATTGTGTTTTTGTAAATTACTAATATAATTATTTTTTCAAAATAATAAGTTTATACATGTAGAAATTATCCATAAAAGCATATTATATATCTATTTAAGTTATTTTCTTATTATTATGTAGTGTTTGATTTAAAATCATCATTAACTTATTCTTAATAATTAAGCGATTTATACTTTTTAAGTGAGAAAAAGTAATAATACAATTATATTCATTATTAGATTTTTTGGTGCAACATATTTATTTATATTATGTAAGAAAGAAGTACTGTATATAAAGATAAAAAATTATTTATATAAAAATTATTTTTATTTACAGCAAATATCTAATAATGAAAAGATTGTTATATAAGAATAAATTAAAAAAAATAAGTACTTTTAAAGAATCCTAATGAAAGTTGAGAAGATACAAGTATAATAAATTATTATTTTCTTTGTAATAATATAAAAGTATTTTGTAATAAAAGTTCATTTTATAAAATCATAATATTTTATTACTTGAAACTAAAAAAATATAAATTGAACATAATAAAAGGGAAAGATATTTATTCTCGAATACTCATAATTTTTCAAAACAAAGAGGATAATATTTTTTATGTGATATAATAATTAAAAAATGCAACTATTTTTTATAAGGAGAGGTAAAATTTAGTGAGAGTTAAATTAAAAGCAAATTGACAAAATAATTATTATTTTAAGATAGATTTTAATCAAGTAAATTTGCAAATATAAAAGTTAAAATTTAACTATTTTCAAGAGTTTCGACTCGATTAAATTAAAAAAAAATTACACGTGAAACTTGTAATATAGGAAATTGATCTATTTAAGTAAATACTAGAGTAAATTAATAAAATCTTGCACATGGAATAAGAATAATGTTATGATGATGTTGTAGATATCAAAGTAAATGATATTCAAGTAAAATTAAGAATGATATATATATATATATATATATATAATTTTATGCTAACAAATTTAATTTTATATGATTTTTTTAACTTTTGATAAATTATTTTTTACATGCAGATACGTACTTATTTAATTATTTTTAAGTAAATGATAGTTGCTTAAAATTAAGGTGCGAAACAGATTATATATAATTTTATGCTAACAACTTCTAATTTTATATGATTATATTTGTTTCGCTTCTTGATAAAAAAATATTATGTGCACATGGATAACTTTGTAATGCTTCTTATTTTGTATTTACTTATTTTTGTCTCAATATTAAAATAAATAATGCATTTGATGATGACGATGATTTGTTACCACATAATATATATAGCCTACGGAGCGCCACTTCTTAGTAGGCAGAACAAATCGAGTACGTCCTTGCCAAAATCCACAATCGATCATTTAATGAGAAGAGGAGATGAATCTCCTCTAGGAGTGTTCATGGGTCGGGTTTGACCTGACCCGAACCCAAATCCGACCCAACCCAATTAATTTTGTTCGAGTTGGGTTGGATCGGGTTAATGACAAAGTAGTCATCGAATTCGATCCAACCCGATCTTCATTGGGTCGGGTTGGATCGGGTCATCGATTTTATCCGATTGAATTTTTATATATTTTTAATTATTTTTATAATACTTAATATTAATTATATTTTAAAAAATAAATAAACATATATTTTTCAATGTTTTATAATGATTTAAAGGATATAAAGTATAAATCTGTAATATATTTTAATTTTAAAGTAATATAAAATTCTTATTAAGTATAAATTGGTTTAAATTTAATAAAAATATATAAAAGTTCGGATCAGCGGGTTGGGTTGGGTTGATCGGGTTTGAAAAATTGAAATTTGTATCCGACCCATTGGTGATCGGGTTATGGTCGGGTCGGTTCGAGTTCGACCCGACCAACGATTCGATCTGAACCAATTGAAATTGAGTCAGTTCGGATCGTCGGGTTCATCGGGTCGATCCGATCCGGTGAACACCCCTAATCTCCTTCATCCTTTTTCTAGTCAAAGGTCGATATTAGTATACTAGTTGATGGTATTAGTATTGTAGGTGATGGTAGAGTTTTTAGGTTGGAAATAGCGAGAAATTGGATTTTCCCCCATGATTTGTTTCTCTCCCTGTGCGGCGCGCTGCTGCTAGCCTCTTGCCCATCAATCTTTATCATCTGCCCAATTTGCTAGTGGTCATCCACATTGCTCATGATTTGCTCTTCGCCATTGCAGCTTGTACCATTTTCCTACCTGATTTGCAATAGATCTCATGGACAGGTCATCATCTTCACCATTATCGTTGCATATCTTTGGTCTGTGTGTTCTTGTTATTTCCTTCTATCTAAGCTGGTGAGGAAATAACATATGCCACTTTCCTCCTATCTAAGTAGTTGATAAGCCACTAGACTCCAATCAGGGCATGTCGTCTTTTTACATCCTACTAAAGACTCTTGTAAGTGATATGCAATTGTACAAGTATATATGCTTTGCATTTGGATTTTCATACAAGTATATTGTAAGAATGAATAATTTCTCTCAACGGAGAAGGTCAAGTAGGTTGCATATAACAACTGAAAATTGATGGTAAGTGAACAAAAAAAATTATTAAACCCAAAGTTGGGAGATGGGTCATACACCGAAGAAAATCCAAAATAGATATGATCTAATCTAAAATAAACAAGATCCAAAATAAATACATGTTTGTAGTTTGTCATGCTTGAAGAATAAATTGACATTGAAGAACAAAGATGTTCACAACGTTGGATTGATTTCTCTGAAAAATGAGAAGAATCCCCTAATCTCTCCACAAAAGAATGGAGATGCTCACGACTTGAATTGTTCATGTAAATTTTAGAAGGACTATCAGAGATTGTTATTATAAATACCTCGCAGCGGAAATACTAGTTCTTTCACATTCTACTATCATCGTGTTTGTACCGTCGTTAGAGTCTTGATCACAGCATGAAGAAAACCACTTGTTCACGATCTAGAGTACCACGGTCTGAGAAGTTTGGACAGCACCTGCACATCAAGCAACTTTTCGAAATAGTTGACGCCAGACTACTATTTATAGGTGTGGGTGCAAGGTAATTCCTAGCAACTGCACACATGCGAACTGCATGCAGACAACCACATATTGCGGTTGTCCAATGCCCATGAAGGGCGTTTGTCCAATAATCTCCTACTCGCACTTAATGGGCTATACTTCATCAAGATCGCATATCAGTAAATAGATCGTGCGACGCACGAGTATACACACAACGGGAGAACTATGTCCTATTAAGGATACATAGTTACTCGACCACATGAGAATTAATACTATGACTTGTTAGGGATTCATAGCTTCGCTATCAACCTGAGAGCTATTGTTATCACTTGTTAGGTATGCATAACTGCTCAATCAACTTGTGAGCTAACATTTTATTTTGGAAAAATATTGTTGCTCAAACAACCATGTATCTCGTTATGCCATAGATACACCTTGCTTGCATAGCTCAGACATCCCATATCTGACTCCGCGGTTCTCAAAACTCACGATTGGCCAATCGTATATAAAATTTTATGCAGCATCAGTGAATCTTTCTTTTGCCCTCATATTCTTTAGTTATGAGCTAGTTGCTTTTCTAGACGTGGCTCGACAGGGCTACATTTATTTTTCGCCTTTGAGTATCCCGCTAAAGTAGCAACACCAACCCATTTCCTTGAAATATAGTCAAGAGTCTAAGGGCAATCTCCGGACTTAAGTCCTTAAAGACTCACACGTGTGACGAAGATCATAAACCTATTCGTCATGTCTTTAGGGTCGACTTAGCATACTTGATATTATTTTCAAGTACTGCGGTGGAGACTCCCACTGAAGGAGAGTATGTCTTTAACTCAATAACACCGCACAGACTTAAGTCAAGTCGTCTATCTTTGGCACCTCACCTGAGTCCTCCCACTAGTCGCTTAATTTAGCGCCTTAAATGAGGTCTCACATCTGACTCTCCTTATCAGGCAACACTAAGTTATTTATAAA
>LTAE01000038.1:8241-99374 GCA_001647135.1 Pontederia paniculata
CTACATCATGATATATATATATATATATATATATATATATATATATATATATATAATGTGTGAAGTCTAAATATATATTTTAAGTTTATAACCATTTTAGTTCCTATTAATTTAACTATATAGGTAAATGCTCTACATTAATGGATCATTACATTAATCAAGCTCATGTTTGCACATGAGAAAATGAATGAAGAGATGTCTCAAACGATGCTAAAGATTAAGTTAATAACAAAATTAGGAGTTAAAGGTTGGGCCCATCGAAGCTACGCGCTTTTGACACGTGCAGTATAGAATCTATCAGCTGGACCCCCTCCATCTTGTCCAATCCCCTTGTGCGTTTTCTAATCTCCAACTTGGCGTTAAGTTGGCCAACTTTTCCTTTTTATCAATCCATCTTTAGGTGCCTTTCCCTTTCTCCGGTTTATACTTCTCCTCTTACCATATACCCCACAGGTTCCCCAGCACATTTTTATTCTTAGTTAATTGTACATATTAATTATGTATGTCATATTTATAACTATTTTCTTGCATTATTTATGGTGTCCATGATAAAAAAAAGCATGCTTCCTGTTTTCATACTATTCATTACCTGATCCCACTGTTCTCAATTATGATACTGCAATCTTTGATTAAGTTTTACTTAATCTATAATCTATTACAAAGAATGGAAAAAAAAACATGTATACATCAATTGATAACCATAAACCAAAATTACACAAATGTTAATATACATGGGGCCCCTGTTGCATCTTGGATACCCTATCAACATTAGAGGATATTAGAGTTAGGGAGAACTAGAATCCAAAGAAAGAACAAGAAGCTGTGCAGTAGAAGAAGAAGATAGAAGCCTCAGAAAACACTTTTAGATAAAGTAATAGTGAATACAGAAAGCAACTAAAGTTGAGAGCTGCATGGAAAAAGGATTATGGGATGGTTCACATGGCTTTGGGAGTCATTACAGAAATGGGAAACATGGAAAAGTAAAGTGATAGCTCATAGCCCTTATAAATTAATAACAGTACTAAGGAATAGTGCTATAATTATCAGGTGGTGGTGTTGGGATCAAACCTTGAGTGCCCACCTTGGCAAATGAAGGCTGGCGTCGGCAAGCAATGAAAGTTCTTTACATATATACTATGTCATAATACAGAAGAATAGAAGCTTTAAATCTTATAATATTTAGGCCAAGAAAGCACTGAGAGAGCTTAAGATTTCAGAACTGGAATATAAAACTTAGGAGGAATAGTTTCAACCGAAAGGTTGCCAACCTCAACCTCCATTTTTTCTCTAGCACATAATTAAACAGGTCAAGGCTTGAGCATTTGCGTTCAGACGTGAATCTTTGTAGTCACAAAAAGAAAGAAACCTCTCTACTGCACTCTGTGGTATGTAGGGATTCGCTGAAAGGAGACGGATCAAGGAATTATGCTGTGCAGATGTCACCAGTCTTATAATCTATATGGTTACAATGCAAATAACTAGGCCAGGTTAATGGCAGCTGGAAGGTAGAGCTTCCAGTTAGTGATCCAAGAGCAGTTATCTCCATGAAAAGAATACAACTTTGGATTGATTCCATGGCCCAGTAAATTTGCAGTGAAGATGACAAAGTGAACCAAGTAACCATACATCATCATGGGGTTAATATTAACTGTATGGGAGTCACATGATAGATCTCTTCAAAAACTGTGCATCACATTTGCACTTTGTGCTGGAAGATTATTTTGCATGCATGCATGCATGTGAAATATATAGCAAATAATCCAATTCCTGGTAATCTTGTGATGCATCTATTGTTTTCTTATCTTGTGTTGGCTACTTTTTAAAGCACTGATCAGATCGAGATCCCTATAAAGCATTATGATGTCTCCATACGTTCCTGCAGACAATCAAGCACTAATTTGGCCTTTTAAGGCCACTTGCTTCTCCTTTCAAAGAAACTGAATCAGATGATGGTTGTACTTTTCAGTTAAAGAACAAGATGTTTCAGTTTTTTTTACCAAACCAACCACCAAGTATTTGCATCCTATGTTCTGATAATATATTATCTATACTACCATTGTTATTAGTGTCCTGTTAGGATTAGACCTATATTGCTCTCAAGTGTTCTTTTATTCATTTTATTAGAGTAAACTGGTGCGAAATCATTGTTAAATATTTAAACAATATTTTGGAGATATATGCTTGTGTTTTGAATTGGAGGAAGAAATACACAGTTTTTTTCACAAAATGGAGAAATGTTACTGACCATTTTTAGTGGTTGAGTGCTCCATTTTCCATCCTGAAAAATAGGAGATGAAAGAGTTATTGTCCAAACGGTACAACACTAAATTTTCTCGAGAAAAGATCAAATCTTTAGTTAATTCAGTTAAATATATGAATTTATAATCAAGTTAAATCCAAATATGATTTTTAATTAAATTGGTATTATAACCTGATTATTCTATGAGAAAAATAAAGAACACCATTATGGAAAATTTCAAAAAAGTCAGTGTGCATTGAAACTTGAAAGGGATATAATAATATCATGACACGAAGATCTGTTGTAGAAAGCAGAGGACTGTCTCTGAGGCTTGTGGGGAAACATTTGCACGTGAAATCAACAGCATAACCGAGTTCATAGTCCACAGGTGAAATGAGATGTTCTGTAGTTTTCGGCCCACTGGTGCGTGAGCCAGTTTTACACTTCTGGCCTAAGCTATGTCAACTTGTTTGATTTTCCGCTCTCTTTACTCTTCCTATCCACTTTTTATCCTCTCACGCTGCCTGAAGCTCCAGCATTACCAAAATCCACATCTTCAAACACACAATATATCATGGAACTGCTACCAGTATCACATGTGAAAAAGATAGATGCACTTAATCAGACTATATGGAAAATGAATAGTCACCATTAGATATTACAAGAGCAGATCAATTACAGAAATTGCTTTTCTGAGACTTGTGTTTTGGCACATACCTTGTACTTCCATGAAGAATGCACAAACTTCACTTAAAGTGATCATTCACCCACTTATATATTTCCTGCTGAGCAAAGTAAGGCAATAAATTATGTGCTCTCATTGATGCAGTTCAAGCAGGAAACAAATTACCCAACTTAGGAAATCAAAGAAACTAACAACTCGATACTATCGCTGCACAACTAAAATGTAGACATTTCACCAACTGATGACATATTTCCAACCAAACAATAAATTATATTGCTCTCACCATACAGTCCAAGCAGGAACCCCAACTCACCAAATGAAGAAGCCAAAGTAACTAGCAAATTGATACTATCACTGCACAACTTAATGCAATGAAAATATATAGAATATTCACCAACTGATGACATATTTCCAGCCTGGGTAAAGTATGACAATAAATTATATGGTCTCACCATACAGTCCAAACAAGATTCACAGTAACCAAATTATGAAGTCAAAGTAACTAGCAATTTGATACTATCACTGCACAACTTATTGCAATGAAGGAATATGTAGATTTTCTAGAAAGAGGAATATATAGATATTTAGCAACTGATGATATATTTCCAGCCCAAATTAAGTATGAGAATAAATTATATGTTCTCACCATACAGTCTAATGCGGAATTACATTATCCAAGTTAGGAATTCAAGTTAACTAACAATTTGATACTATTACTGTTTAACTTAGAGCAATGAATGAAAATGTAATTATATCTCTCGTAAGACTTTCATCGAAATTGTAGGAAAAAGACAAGTACAATCAACCAGAACATTTGGAAACAACCAAAGTTGTTGAATTACCTACTTAGGCCCCCTTTGTTTTGATGAAAACAAATTCATATGAATTTTTTTCAGCAAAGTGAATTCTTGAGAAGTATTATTTTCATGCGTTTAATATATGACTCTTAAATATGAAGGAAAATGATATTGAGAAAGTAAAATATGAGGCTTTGTGAGAGAAAATGATTTTCCATTTAAAAAAATGAAGTTTAAATTTTCAAGTTTAGCCTGCCATTTCCAGTCAACCGAAATATTTTCTGCCTGACCAATTTATTTAATGCTACCAAACAACATAAAAACATGAAATTATTTTTTTAAAAGAATATTTTCGGCAAAACAAATAGAGCCTTAAAGTTGATTTGAATAAAAAATCAAGATCAAGACATCCAAATATATATGTTTATATATGTGATCTTAAAAAAAAAATATATGCCACATCTTCAAGAGCATTCAGGTATTTTTTTGAGGGAGAGAGGACAAACCAAGCGTGGTAATCATCCATGTTTATCTATAAAATAATAATGGTTGCATTACATAAACTTTCAAAAACAAGAGTCCCACTCCCTACATAGTGATTTAGCATGAGAGACTATATTCTCAATGTAGCAGCACTCCCTCTTAAAAATTACATTATTTCATTGCAAGCATAAAGCCCAAAGAATAGAAAAGGAAATTTTGATCACAATCATTTTATGAGAGAAAAGATGACTAGTCTTCTTACTAGTCATGACAATTTGACATGTCCAATTGAACTTTTAATTTATCACAATCCTCTTTGATTGGCTTCATGCCACATAGTTATATTAAAAAGCTAGCAGGACAGCCTAAATGCTAATGCGATGAATCAAATGGTATAATCTCATGTGCCATGAGTTTATACATATCATCCTCTTTGTACTACCATTACCTTTACAAATAATGGTACTGTGACAACCGGATAATTATAAGAAAAAGAAGGATAACAAAAGATTGAGAAAGAGAAAGCTAAGATATACCAAATATAAAATAAATTCATGATAAATCAAAGATAAGTATTTGGGCCTAATCTGAATTGCTATCCTAAAACCTCCTAACTAATTAGAGGAAAACCTAATCACATGCAAACTCATCCCTAAAGAGTTTTAATCTTATCAAAACTAATCCACAAAAAATTTTATTTAACTCAAACTTTATCTATAGGGACTTATTTTCCCTATTTAAAGTACCCAAAATCCTCTCTTCCTCCCCATCTCTCTCTCTCTCTCTCTCTCTCTCTCTCTCCCATCTTCTCTCTTCACAATGTCAAATCATCATCAACAACAGAAAGAGAAGAGAACAAGGAGAAGAAAAGGAATTAATCCAAAGAATAGAAAAGATATGTAGGATCGTTGAATCAATTTCTGGAATTGTATTCCCTATAAGAAACCATAATAATGTCAATCCTAAGAGGTTTACAGGAGGATCCATGCTTGCGGTATTCTTACATGTTTTTCATGGATGAACTTAAAGTGATAAATATGTTTCTACTTTAAGGATTATTAATATTTGTAAGACATTTGGAATCATATGTAGATGTATGTTCCTAATCCTAGTTTGATAGTTTATAACTGATTTAATAATAAAGATCCATGTTTGAATTTCATTGTGTCCAAATTTCATAGCTCATTTTTCCATAATATTTTGAATGTGGTATACAAAAATTAAGAAATATGTATCAATGGATAAGGCTTGATTTCTAGTTGTATAGAAACCTGAATCCTCTCAATCTGAGATACATATAAAGAGATACAGTTGAAATAGTAACCCACTATCATGTTGTTTCAGAGAGCAATGCGACTGAATTGTAAATACATATAAAATAGTAATGATCAAATTATGTTATGAAATTTAGATTTGCAATGAGTATTTGTGTGACTTTTTGAAATTAATTATAATTGATTTAAAAGGTGTTGTAAAAACTAAGTTATAGGCATCTTAAGTTTCCTCTGGCAGTTTGACAATCTGAAATTGATTGTAGCTAATATAGGAATTTCTTAGAATGAATGATAAGATTTTATATGCAAAGGTTAGAGGAGTATGCCTTTAGGAAAAATTATAATCACACAAATTGGAGTGTTCTACTTGAAATTATAAATAATGAATTAAATGAGTGTCAAATCTGTTTAAAGTTAAAAAAAATGCGCAATGGTGTTTATGCTTGTGTTAGAAAATATCTATTATGAATTTCTTTGCAATTGTTTAAACGATTGTCATGTTGTGATGCAGAGTACGTTTGCCAGGCCAAAGTACCCATAGCAGGTACGTAGCCGTTACGGGTACGCTCGAGATACGCATGGGTACGAGGGTACGTATAAATACATACCTAATATTAACAAAAAATTTAAGAGATGGGTACATTTGGGGTATGGGGCAATAAGTATTTGGGCACATTTTGAGAGAAATACAAAGAAGAAAGTGAAGCCGAGGAATAAAATCTAAAGTTCACTCGATGAAAGTGACGTCTCCAAATAGCTCCATCATGGTTGTAGAGAAGAAGGTAACTTTCTAGATGTTGGGTGATTTTGTTCATCTTCGTCGTGCTTGCTGATGCTTGCGACCATTCACATGTCTTTCCTTGCTTTTGAAGAACCTATGTCCTTGCATTTTTGTTGTTGTGTGCTTCAACCATCTCCATTTTAGATCACCAACATGAGTCCAAAACCCTAAATGCCTCATTCTCACACTCCTATCAAGTTGGTACATGGGCTTCAAAAGAAGTGAATGACAATGGGGCATCCGAAAGAAGTGGGTGATTGGGTGTATTTGATAAAAGTGATGTAAATTGGGCCCGTATTTGGCCCATCTATTTGTTTTTTATTGGTCTAATAACTAATAATTATGATCTTATTTATTGATACTATAAATTATTTTATATATAGTTACATATTTGTGTACTCGTACTCTAGTTTCTTAAAAGTTGACATATCCCCTAATTGTATTGGGTACTGATACTGTACCCTTACTTGTGCAACATAGTTGACATGGTACTATATTGATTGGCAAATCGATTGTTGTATTGCCCAACGAAAATATTGATCCCATTAAACAATACCAAACAGACAGATCAACTGGCTTCCATCCAATTTCCCTTGTTTCATTTTTTTATCATATTGGTTAATTCAAATAACTCCGCCTATGTTTATAGCCGGTCCCAAGCCCGGATAAAGGAGGAGAGTTGTGTTAGGCCTAGACAGCCAACGTAAAACCTCGTCGAATCTCATGAACATGGATCAACGAGCGCAATGACGTCGTATGATCTATGTAGCCGACCCCACCTAGTGGGATAAGACTTTGTTGTTGTTGTATTGGTTAATTCAAATCAAATCCATATCTGAATGCTTTCAAGCTATCAGAAATCAATCTCATTAGATTCTCATTGACTTTGTATAGATATGATTCAAATCACAAATGAACAAATATGAGAACTAATTAAGATAAAATTAAAAGCTAAAATGACCATTATACTGATTGACAAGCATCATTGCATAGTTCCCCATGGAGTTGCAAGACGCTCCACCCACGAGTTGAAAGACTCCACCTACGAGTTGAGAAACACCACCCACGAGTTGAAAGACACTCTACCTACGAGTTGAAAAACACCACCCACGAGTTGAACGACACTCCATTCGTCATAGGATGTACAACCACTAGCTATCATGAAAGTACATGTCACCCTACTGCAACAAAGATGTTAATAAAAGTCATTATAAGATTAAAGATTGAAAAGTTAAAGACAACTTCCGTTGTCGTCTCACTAAACAACACATTGAAACAAAGTAAAGACAAAGAAATCCAAAAATAAACTAGAGCATTGTATTGATTCATAAGGATATTGATCATGACCTACTCGTACATGTTCCTCGCATTGTATTGATCTATAATAAAATTGATGATGATCCCTTTTGATTTTATTATCCATCATATTGTCCCATTCACAATGGCTATAATTACTCTTCTTTATTGGACATGATCTTATATTACATTGATTTTATGATTATCTTACTATAAATATTATTTTCATTGGATTTCCCACATATTGGGATGCCAAAATCTCATGAGGGAATTCTCTTGCCTGCATTGATCTTGCACGTAATTAATATGTAGCTATGTGATGGTGGCGTGTGCGACAGAGGCGGCTCATGATGATTATGTTGTTCTGCACATGGATGGTCCTAAGTTCTTGTCCTTTTTATTGTCAATTATTTCTCGAACATTATTACATTGTACTAGTGCATTGGACATGTGTTATAGTTCATTTATTTTCAATTTTAAATTATTTGAAGTTAGATTTCCGTCTTTAATAAAATATTAGTTTTATTTTTATGAACCATATAATCCTATAAGTTGACTAAAAAAAGTCAACATTTCAGTCAGACTACAACATAGTTGATAGCATTCCTAGAGCCATCTTCGACCACATGTCGGTGTGCATTTTGGGAGCGTTATAGGTACTATAATGTTATTTAAGCTTCCTACACATATCTGTTGGACATAAAACTCAAATTGTCTTTTCTACTTTACCGTCCATGAGGATGGAGGTGTAAATTGCCTACATCATTTCTCAACCATCTTGTTCCTCCTTCGGGAGCAAGTAAAGTGTATGATCACTTTTTCATACACTCTTGTCGTTTTATCTTCGATTACTCACCCCCATTCATTAAACAAATACATTTGATAAGCAATCTCAAACTGTCCATGGTTATAAAAATATTGAGCATTATGAAGTTTAAATTTAGAGGTGACAAACTTCAATATTTTGGTCGATGGTTATCACTATTGTTGTAAAATTTTACTAATAAACATGAGCTTTTTTTTTGAGAGGGAGAAGTAACCAACTTACTCATGTAAAAAGGGAAATGGACTATCCTCGATGAGTAACCAACCTAAATAATACAAAAAAATGAAATAAGCAGTCTCTAGAATCATCTGAATTTGATTATTTTCCACAAGCTGACTTTACATCAGCTCAGAAATTCACATGATCATGATCATGCAGGTGCTCTTGGTGCAAAGTCTATAAAATGCAAATGACGGAGAAAGTTTATCTCTTATAGGGCCATAAGCAGGTAAATTAGAGTACTATAATCCAACATCTGCAGAAAACATCACAGACCATCCTACTGTTATCTTGAAAGAAACATCTCAATGCTTGCTTCCTCTGAGTTTCGAATTTTGAAACTGTTGATTGCTGAATAAAAATACAAGAACCGAACATAATGTACGTTGAGAAGGTACGCCCCATATGGGGATGCTTTATAGACATGCCTGCATAGAATACTAAGCATAAGAATAGACGTTGGAGACACAAAGTCCATGTAAGAAACACAAGTCATTTGCTGACATGGAGTAACAAGATACCACAACATCAATTGTCTTTACCTTCTAGTTTTTTCCCCATCAACAGATGGAATAAGGGTTTATTAGTGGAACTCCTTCAACCGAACCTACTTATGTGCATTATTTATTCGCTGATTGATCAGCCCTTTGTCCAGAAATGTTTCTTTGAGATTGATAGTCATTGGCTTCTACTATGAACAAGCTACATATAAATTTTGGCTTAAGCCTATAAGATTATTATTTTCTCAATACCAACATTAAGCTTAGAAGATCCATAACAGAGAACTCTGGGAGTATTAGGTCTCAATAAAGGATAAAATGTATATTAGAATTAGCTTTTTTATGCCCATTTTCAAGAGGCAGAACAAACATGTGTTATTGAATTCCTTCAAACAATTCAAATTATTGTAACAACATTTTTGGCTTACTTGCTCAGTCCTATATCTGAAAATTTTCCTTAAAGATTGATATTGAGATATTGATGTCTATTATGAACAGGAGACACATAAATTTATTGCTCTGTTGTATAATCATCCATTAAAGAAACTCTTCATGGAAGTGTACTGCATTGCATTTCAATCTTTAAGTACAACTAATAGTATGACGACACAACCATAATACATGAACATGCTCGTCAATTGTGCTTTTAGTTTCGCATAAAACAAGATGGAAATTCCTCAAGCAATCTTTCAATGGTGCACAATAATCTGTGTCCTTCGTATTGGCACAGAACAACATAGGTCATAGCAGTTTGTATCAGACTATACCGGATACAGCCCAGCACAGGAAGTTTTCATGATTACCCCTTGAAGTAAACCATTGGGCAGCAGTTTTAGTACTTTTTCAGTATCACTTTCTTCTACTTGTTTACTTTATATATATATATATATATATATATGTGTGTGTGTGTATGCCACGTTGCACACATGAGACATAACGAAAACAAGAGTTGAGCAGATGGGAGTTCATCCCAAATACACAGAATCATACGAAAACATATGGCAATTTTTTGGCGAAGAAATGGTGATGCACATATGGTATTTGCTTTGCCATGTTCTTTTACAAGCTGCCGAGCAAGTTACATGGTGTATCCTTTGTGGAAAAAACCAAGAACCAAGTATTGATAAAATCATTGCAACATCATTAGCCAAGCTAAGAAAAGAAAAATAGAAGACTCAAACTTCACAACATCGAATGATGCAGTAAGTAATCAGAGTGACACACCTCTCTTCTGCAGTGCAAGATGAATAGTCGAACAAAGGCATCTGACAGCAGAAATGGTTCTCCTTGCTATTTCCCCTCGTCAGAACTGTTCCTGTGACTCGATCAGCACAGCGTTAAGCAGAACCTGAAGCGCAGCATCATACACCATACTGTCGTAATGCATCCCATCGGTCGTACAGCTCGGTCCGCACCCGAAGCTCAATGACCCGACGTCGAGCAATAGGAAAGGCCCGCTCGCACTTCTCAGGATGCCGCTCTGGTCCACTGCCTGCCTGTACTCCGCCTGCACTGTGGCGTTCATCCGATCCCGCTTCTGCTCGGTGTTGAGCATCGAGTCCACGAGTGCTGGCAGGCCGAGCCAAAACATATGGGGTACATGCAGCCGTGAAGATAGCAGTTCCGCGGCGGCGCGCTTCAAGGAGACGAGGGAATCACAATACAGGGAGGGTTCGGTGATGTGTAGCATGTGCCAGAGCCCGGAGCCAAGGACGAGGACCTCCGGCAAGGCGGGGCGGTGGCGGAGGTCGAGGAGGAGGGCCGTGAGGTTGGACTCGAAGGGAGCCCATACGAAGTCGACGGTTAGGGGAATGCCGTCGAGGGTGACATGGTAGTCGGAGTGGCGTCGGAAGAGGTCGGACTGGACCGAGGAGAGGGCGGAGGGAGGGAGGAGAAGGTTGAGAAGCGCAAGGGTGAGAAGGCGAGCCTGGGAATCACCGGCAACGAGGATCCATGAATTCTGTAGGAGGTCGGAGACGGCGGGGCGAGATAGTTTCCGGAGGTTGCAAGAGCGAGTGGCCGGCCACAGCGACCAATCCCAAAGCACGGAAGGTGTTTGCTGGCGGCTCCAAGTGATAAAGTGAAGGAAAGGAAGACAGGAGATGGACCGGGTTCGGTGACGGACGGAACGGGAGGGGAGGTAAGGGGCAAGGCGGACGGTACCGGCGATGATGACGATGACCGCAAGGGCGAAAGCGAAGACGAGGACCCTGTTGCGGCTCAGGCGACGCCAAACAGCTGCAGCCATCGGCAGTAATGCCGCCGCCAGCATTCGCCGGAGCTCGGAGAAGTGACGGCGGTCGAGTTCGCGGGATCAGAGTCAAATGCGATGTTAGCGAAGGAAAAGCGAATGGGGCAACATGCGCATGATAGAAGCGAGCAGCTGCTGTAGCTAATTTGCGCAAGTATAAAGACGTGGCACACGGCCCGGAGTATAATTTGGAGCTGCAGGAGCTAATTTTGCACAAGTATTAGGAAGTGGTACTTGTGCGAAGCGTTGATTTGGAATCGTCCGGTGGGTGGGAAAAAGACGCACAAAAATATGAGCTACGCATACGATGATGTGAGACCGTTCGATCAAATATTAGCATTCAAGATTCAACCACATTTTACAATCCAGTCAATGACATCGACAAAAGCACCTAAAAGAAAAAAAAAACACAAATATGTTTCGTTTCCTTCGCTCGCCGTGGGATTCTTCAGAACATCTTGTAGGCGAAGAAGATTAGCCGCCGAACCCGTACAGAGTGCGGCCCTGGCGCTTGAGGGCGTAGACGACATCCATGGCGGTGACGGTCTTGCGGCGGGCGTGCTCCGTGTAGGTGACAGCGTCGCGGATGACGTTCTCGAGGAAGATCTTGAGGACGCCGCGGGTCTCCTCGTAGATGAGGCCAGAGATGCGCTTGACGCCACCGCGGCGGGCAAGGCGGCGGATGGCCGGCTTCGTGATGCCCTGGATGTTGTCCCTCAGCACCTTCCGGTGGCGCTTCGCGCCGCCCTTTCCGAGCCCCTTGCCACCCTTTCCACGGCCCGACATGACTACAGCGAAGAAGAAGACGACGACAACAACGACGTGCTCGAAGAATAAAAGAGATGGAGAGCTTGTGAGATATGGACTTCCGGAGGAGACGAACGTTTTTATAGACGTGGAAATTTTGGTGGTAGTTCGAAAGGGGCACTCGGCGGGCTCGCCAAATGTTTCGAGGTGCCCTCGCGCGGAGGTTTCTTGACGGTGCGATTTAGTACAAACGGACGCGATGAGTTTATACGGTCGCGGTGCGGATCGATGACCTGGCAAGTTTCAAGTTGGCACGTGAAATTCGAATTTGGACAGGAACAAGAGTTGGGACTTCGGATATGGGCCAAAAGCAAAGATGGGCCGGGCTTTTTCGTTTTGCCTCGACTTTGCGTTGCCTGCGTCCCTGCGATGCTCTCCGCCCGTTGGACTCACCCCGGCCGGTCGAGCGGCGCCGCTCAACTTTTCTCCTACTTATCTCCGGCGATCGTCGCCGCAGGGCTTTCAAGAATATACCACGCCTATCCTCCAGCAGGTGTCGCCTCTGTTTCGTCGCGTTCTCTCAAATTGCACCGCTTCTTCATGTCGACGACTTCTATGGCAGCCGCGGGGGCGGCGGCAGCGGTGGAGAAAAGGTCTAAGGCCTCGGCGGCGGTGCTTTACCACTACCCTTGCCCCGACGGTGCTTTCGCTGCCCTGTCTGCTCATCTTTACTTCTCCGCCGCGTCGATACCCGTCCGCTTCTTCCCCAATACCATCTACGAACCCGTCAGGTTGCTGCACTACTTTTTTTTCTCTTTTCCACCGGAGATTTCTTTTTTCACTATGAGCAATTTAGTGCTCTTGTTTGTCGGCCAATCCCTGTATTTTTCTTGTTTGTTATTTCATTTGAAGTTTCCTCTTAACCAGTATCCATTATGGAAAATTTGTGTGTGAATCATGAGAAATAAGAAGGATATGGGTGGTCGTTGAGAACAACCAAATACTCTTTCCAAATATTTTGTTATGATTGAATGATTCAGCTACATATTAAACTTTTCACAGCATTTTGTTACATAGATTGGATGCAATTTCCATGTTATTCTTCATATTTGCAATGTTTGTTCAGAATTATGAGTGAGGAAGAAATTAAACTCACGTAAACTTTAATTTGTGATGTTGGATCCTTTGCATAGCCCTCATCTCTATATATCAAATATGGTCATGGAGTTATTTCTTCTTTTTTTTTTTTTTGAGAAACATGGAGTTATTTCTTTGTATCATATGAATACTTTGTTTGAGTAATTTATGCTTAACTACTATCCCAGGTGTGAAAGCCTTCCTCTGACTGAAATCAGTGATGTCTACCTCTTGGATTTTGTTGGACCCCCTGGATTCGTTGCTGATATATCTTCTAAGGTTGAAAGGTTGTGACACAATCCTTTTCTCTGCAGTTTTATTGTAATAATATAAGGGCAAGGAATGTGTAGCACAAGACACACTACGTTTTAAGGCAATCATTGCCTTTAAGATAGAGTGTATGCATGGAATACATGTGCTACACGTGCGCAGCTTCTTCACTACACATTCATTCAGCCATAAATATACTAGTTATTAGTAGTGCAAGTGAAGGATATTCGTTGCACCCATATTTGGGGATCCTGATAATATAGAAACTTGTAGATGAACTTTTGATGACTTATCTCACTGCTGAAAAAAGAAGTTGGCTCATTGCTGTTCACACTTGCATTCTAACATCTTGTTCCCTCCTTTTCCAGTGTGACAATTTTAGACCATCACAAGACTGCACTGGAAACTCTTGGTGGAAATCATTCTGTTGGGAAGAATGTGACTAAGATCATAGATATGAATAGGAGTGGTGCTACGATTGCATTTGACTTCTTTAAAGAAAAGCTTTTAACAATAACTAGTGATGTAGAACAACATGGGGCTGATCTTAGAACTTCTTACTCAAAGTTTTTACCAGATGACAAGTATGAAAGGATCCATAGGCTTTTCAAGTACATTGAGGATGGGGATCTATGGAGGTGGGCACTTACAGGTAGCAAAGCATTCAGCAGTGGCTTAAAAGATATGAACATTGAATACAATGCCATCATGAACCCAGATCTGTTTGAACAGGTAAATTTCTTCTTTTTAGCTTTGGTCATTGTGTGTTGTCTTTCCTTGGAATGAAAAAAATGTCACCTGCTGTTTGTTTATAGTTGTTGTCTTGGAATGAAAAAAAAGTCACCCGCTGTTTGTTTATAGTTGTCTTAGTTTGTTGGAACAGAAGGTTTCTGTGGTCACATATACTGTTGGAAGACTAAGACATATTGCATGCTTAGATTTTTCTTCTTTGAACTTTGATTGATCCAACTCCGCCTATGTTTATAGCTGGTCCCAAGCCCGGATAAAGGAGGAGGGTTGTGTTAGGCCTCGACAGCCAACGTAAAACCCCGTCGAATCTCATGAACATGGATCAACGAGCGCAATGGCGTCGTATGATCCATGTAGCCGACCCCACCTAGTGGGATAAGGCTTTGTTGTTGTTGTTGTTGTTGAACTTTGATTGATCCGAAGCAAGTTTTGATATTCGCTGTAGTAAGGTGGGATTGGAAAAAGAAAGTTCATTTTTTTTGTTGAGGAAGAAAAGGATAAGTACACAGATTGGTAATTATCCATGGAGAAAGTTCATTGCTACTAAAATTGAATAGGTTTTTTTTTCTTGTTTGAAAAAGTGAAACAAACTAATTTTTTGCTAATTCCAGCTTGAGAGCGATAATTATCTTGATGTTGTGCATGCCTCTTTTGCCTAGTCTTGATCACTCCCTAAAATTTCAATTGACAGTTTTTTTTTTCTCTTTGGGGCTCTGAAAGATCAATCTATACTATAGGCATTATTTTTGCCATTTTATGTAATATACATGCTCTTACTATGTCTGTTAAGGCAACACTAATTGAGAATGATATGACACTATGCTATCCACCGAATTGTATCTCATCTGCTTTCTAGCTTTCTTCTTCTCCGTATAAATAATCAGGATCTCCTCACATGACAAGATCTGTTAATCCTGAGTCAGGAAGTGATGTTTATGTTCATACCAGCATTGTTCGGGACTTCAACAAACAAAGTTGTCAGTTTGTAGACTGCTAAGGATAATCTTTATTCTAAGAAGAATCAAAGGTGTGCCAACTTATAAACTGGTGTATCACACCCAATATCAACAAAAACAAAAAAACTTACAGATGAGTTCATGTCTTCCAAGTGGCATGTAGAAAACATAAGATATATATCCTGCATAGTATTGACATCATATTCACCACTTTTTTTCATATTGTAATCAATGTGGTCTATTTGATAATGCACGAGAGCTAGTGAATTATGTGTGCTTAGCTGTTGTGCTTTCTTTGTGCCAAGTCTCTTTTTTACCATAACTTCATCAGTATTGTAATTTCTTCCAACTTGTGACAGTTGCTTGAGTTAGATCCTGAGCAAGTCATTCGACATGGCCAAGAGACATTGTCGCATAAACAGAAATTAATTGATGAAGCTCTTGAGAAATCATTCGAAATTACACTAGGAAATGACCACTTTGGAAACTGTTTGGTAAGAAACCACTGATAAATGCTATTTTTGTCACTCTTTTCTTTATTTCAGTAAGATGTGTCTTTCATGAGTTATCTGCTGGCTTGGAGAGGATTTATTTTCTTTGCATACCTTTCTCCAAAACAAGGCAGTCAGTTTGTCCTTTTGCTTGTTCAAGGATGCATAACTTAAGTTCCTCCTCATGAGATGTTATTGAGTTTAAAACATTTTCAGTTATGTTTTGCGAAGAGATAATTCATCCTTACTATTAAGGAAAATCTTTTTACGTTTATTATTGTGGTGTAATCTTCTCTGATATTAAGCTATCTTTCTTTATGAGTGTAAGTATGCTGGAGTTTCTACATTGGGTTCCCTTATTGTCACTCCTAAAACTTTAATGCCACTCCTCTTTAGCCTACATTACCCTTTAACTTTTATTATTATAAAAATTTCTGACTTATTTTACGCCCCAAAAAATTAGTTTTACACGTATCAATAATCTGTGGATCAATAAAACATTGCAGTTAAAGACAAAAACAAAGAAGATGATGAAAGGTCACCATACTTAGTTTTACACAATAGTTATTAGACACCTAGTTATTTTGTAACGTCAATTTCTGTTTTTGTTTCTTCTACTACTTTGGTCACCATACTTAGTTTTACACATATCAATAATCTGTGGATCAATAAAACATTGCAGTTAAAGACAAAAACAAAGAAGATGATGAAAAGTCACCATACTAATGATACTATCCACTATACGACATCTAGGCTTCTACTCTCCATATTTTTTTGGGTTATATTATTTAATTTTTTTGCTTGTTGTTGTTTTTGTTTAGCTCAAATAATAATTTGGTATTTTATTTGAGTTCCCACTCGCATAAAAATAAAAAAAAAGTATGTATTAAATATGTAAGAGAAAAAAATGTGAGTCCTCCTTTATTTTTAAAATAACAGTTAACCAATAATCCTATGTTTCACTCCATGTTAGATTTTAAATATCCTTATATTTTCAAATTCTATTTGTTTAACAACTTTAATCTTTTTTTTTCTTGGTGTTGTTGAACAGATGTTCAGGAAATAATGATACACTTATTGATCATCATAAACTCATTAGATAATAATTTATTAATAACATTTGATTTATATTGTATTTGGATTCTATAATAATAAAAAAAGAGCAATGAAGCATGTTAAAATATTATAATGATATGCAAGTGACAAGCAGACAAAAAGAATTCAAGTACCATAATTTTTCGCCAGTAAACTGTAATATTGTTAAATAAATAAAACATGATAGAAACAAGTGAACCAATTAATTTAATTGTTCTAGGAATAAGTGTTATAAAGGTGTAAGATAATGGTAAAATAGGAAAAAAAAGGAATGACATTAAGATCTGAGAAGTGAAGGGTATCCTTCTGCATTATATATGTTCTAAAGATTGTTTTTCCTATCTTCTTTCAGTTACGGATTATTCCTTAATATGTAACAAACTTTGATATAAGTCTGCTAACTTATACTTTTGATGCATATGTTAAAAAGATTGTATATTTGGTTTCGGCTAGTCTGTTTGCTTCTGATTGGTGAGAATCGGCATTTCCCAATTTACATGGTATCGATATTCTTTCAACTATGTTGACTAAGGAAAGCTGTTTGGTGTTTATGCTGTACACTGTACAGGCTGTTGAAGCTGATGCCATTTCTAACTTGAGAAGTGAACTTGGTCATCAACTAGCTAACAAGAGCCTGAGACTGGGGCTAAGGTCATCTCCTTTCTCCATTCCATTTATTTTGTTTCATGGGATGTTCTCCAATGCAGGTTGTTATGATCAGAATATATGCTCGACCACTTACTTACATGTTTGATCAGTTGAAGTGATTGTACTTTGTCCTTATAAACCTGATTCATGTCTTTTAATTGTGTTTCTTCTTGGTTCCAGAGGCATTGGAGCCGTGGTATACAAAGTTCCTGAACTCAATAATGATAAAATGCTGAAAATAAGCCTCAGAAGCGTGGATTTAGAAGACACAACACCCATCTCTCAGGTCAGTTTATGCACTTATGGGTTACCTGATACGCATGATCCTCTATTTATGTTGACTAATAACTCGTGTTCAATTATCACATACAGGAATATGGAGGTGGTGGGCATCGAAATGCAAGCTCTTTTATGTTGAGTTGTGCTATATTTGAGGGCTGGAAGTTGCAAACCAAACCTTAAAATGTGACCATCATCATGGGCGTCAAATTGGCATGTGTAGAGGAAGCTGTTCTTGCATATCATATGCTCCAGGCTTATGAGAACATGAGTGAAGTAGAAGTGACACACACCTCCACTCAATGACCAAGATGTTCAGAGTTCGATTTTCATCGTGGGGCTTGTGCACGGCACCTCTTTAATTTTTAGTTTAGGCGATGTGCCTTTTTTTATAACCAAAAAATATGCTCCGGCTTCTGTACATTAACTTATTTTTTTTATTAGTGAGTCGTTTTTTTTTCTTTTTTGCTTTTAGATTACATTTTGCGTAGTGTTTAATGCACCCGGATGGAATGTAACCAAATATATTATCACACCATTCAAAAATAATTGTTTTGTTATATATGTAACCAATTATATCATCTTCATGCAAAGCCTCTGGAATCTTCATAATCGATTTAATCATTTTTTCAAAAAAACACATCATTAAATTTGTCGACTCATTTCCAATATGCACTCACGATCTTTCTAATTTAAAGAAATGTCAGAAGACCAAAATAAGTGAAGAATCAATCTCCCGAGAAAAGAATTCAATATAAAACCATTTTAAATCGATGAGATTATGCATTCTTACATCACAAATCCTTTCCTTGGAAATATTAATAATTTAAGTAATAGAAAAAGGAGGTTCAGTTGAGAATAAATTAAAATTTTCATTTTTTAAAAAAATAAAATTGACGTAGAAACTACTCTTAATCTTTTTTGTCCACTCAGATGTATTAATGAATTAAATTAGTGAGATATTAGTAATAATGGCGTATGTTTCAACTTTCAAGTTTAACAGGGATATATTGGTAAAAAGGGCCTTGGACTTCTTTATCCACTCTCCAGTTTCCGCTCCTTCGATTCCTGCGGGACACCGGAAAATGGCCGCGTCCCTTAACTTCCATTTCCCTTCATCCGCTGCGCTTCTCTCCTCTCCATTTCGTCGAACGAGTAGAAGGCGTCTTCATCATTCCATCGTTTCTACCGCCTTTCCTTCTTCTATTCTCCACTCGGATACCCTAATCACAACACACAGGCGGCGCAGCGGCGGAGGCCTCTTCGCTCTTGCCTGCCTCCCTCCTCCTAGTACTACTCCTCCTTCCAGTGCTTCCAAGCATGACGCCCCATCCTCTACCAGACTCTACGTCAGTGGTAAGGAAGAACGCGATTTTAGCGCAAACATTGTTGGCCGTGTATATGCTCATTTCTTTCTGTCTTTTCACCTTAAGCATAATGTTTGAAACGAGTTTGCCTGAAGGTTCGGTGATTCCTGATTTTGTAACCTATTGCTTTCTGCAGGGCTTTCTTTCCGCACAACCGAGGAAAGTCTCAGGAACGCGTTCCAAGGTTTTGGTCAGCTTGTTGAAGGTAATTCTTGCGACATCTGATTGTGTCCTGAACATGTCATGTATGTAGTTGGATGCATTGCCAATAAACTGAAGTGAGTTTGCTTTTACATCCAACTTGTGAGTTTTCTCAGTGGTATGAAAAATAGGAGGCAGCTGACGAACTGGTTAGTACGTTATGTAGAACTAGTTAAAAAAAAAGACAGTAAGTACCCATTGTGGGCTAAGTTGGTTAACAGGAAACTTATGATAGAAGTATAAGTTTAATTTTCAAGGAAAATGCCAACTGAACTTGTCAAACTTGGGTTTGGTTGTGATGAATTTCAAGGTCGTTAAATGAAGGCATCTTTTCCAACAGCTTCTGACTTCTGTAGCAAAATGTTCTTTGTGAAAGAAGGATATTTGCACATTCATAAAGGTGGTGTAGTAACTGCATATGTTACTACATAAATTGGAAGTGTGATTACATATATCAGTTAAGTGACCACATCAGGCATATGGAAGTCTAGTATTTGACATTGTGCAAATCATAAAATGCATAAATCAAGCAAGTAACACGTTGAAAAACAACATGATGAACATAACAATGGTAATGGCTTGCTCTTCTAGCCAACTAAGTCTGTAACTAGGAATAACTGATGAATGATGCTTCGTATGGAAGCATGGCGAAAGCATTTTATTCATCTGAATTATTTGGAACGGTGATCTGGAAATTTTAAAATTGAAGTTATAAATTGTTGTTGTTTATGTGATTTGGACAGTGAACCTGGTCATGGATAGGATAGCAAACAGACCTAGAGGATTTGCTTTCCTTCGTTACACCACAGAAGAGGAGTCTAAGAAGGCCATTGAAGGCATGCATGGAAAGGTAACTCTACATTTGTGTTCAAGGCATAAATTAAAATATCATACTGGTTTAGGAACAATTGTTTTTAATATTTTAATTATCTATTATCATTGGTAATGGTAATGTACTAGCTGTGATATTTCTTATCTATCTCCTAGGTGTGTTGTTGTTCAAGTGAATGTAAGAGCTA
This sequence comes from Pontederia paniculata, assembly GCA_001647135.1. NCBI lineage: Eukaryota > Viridiplantae > Streptophyta > Magnoliopsida > Commelinales > Pontederiaceae > Pontederia > Pontederia paniculata. The sequence continues at coordinate 28,553 of LTAE01000038.1, forward strand.
CTTTAGGATTTATAAGCAGGATGCAGGCATCAAATAATAAGTTGCTATGTTTAGATAGGAACAGATCAATACAAAAACCATAATTAAGTAAAAAGCAAATAACATCAGGCTGAGATTTTGCACACTTTCCATCAACAATCGGTAAACTGTACAAATGGGCAGTTGGTGTGATGGGTAATATGTGATGGTCATTTACAATGTAATATCGAAGATGTGGTAGTCAACTGCACTACATAAGACATGAAGATATGAGTGAGTTGATATGTCCATCCATCGCCTATGATGATGAAACAAGGAACTCCTTTAGTGCTCGAGGTCTCAGTGGGTTAACTTCTATTTGGACTTCTATAATATGATCATTCAAATATTTATTAACCTACCCGTAAGTTTAAACAAATCAAAGCAGGCAGAACTGAAAAAACATTTATAAAAGGTTATAGCACACAACTATTTGGCTTCATGAAAATTACAAGTACCAGTCAACATTTTTGCCTTCAAGACAAATTATTTATAACAGGCAAGAGGGTCACGTCGATGCGCAGGTGGGTGCGGCAGCATGGCCGCAAGTTGCCACGTAGGAGCGCCAAAAGGATGTGTGTCATTGCGCAGGAGCGCCAATAGGGGCACGTGTGTCACGGGTCCTCGTTTTTCTACCTTTTTATGCAATTTTGTTCTTTTGTCAAAACTTCTCTACTCAATTTCTTTTTTAGCCAACTTTAATGGCATTATCATAAATATGTAAGTGATGGAATGCACTCCGGATGATGATCCTCCACATCATATGTTGCCATTCCCCCTCCATTATCTTTGGTATATTGAGAGAGCATGATAACCCCTCACCCCGTTGTAGCATTGATGCATTCATGAATGAAATTTGCTTGAGCTGAGTCATTTTGCCCAGTCGTTTGTGTCGAAATTGGTGTTCATGTCTCAACTGCGGGATCGACGCCCGACATTGTGACTGTCCACTCCTCGACGTTCCGAAAAAGTGGTAGCTTGAGCACTCGTCCAAGTGCCTACACAAGGCACTCACCCTGTGCCTTATCATGCTAAGACTTCCACTGTTAAATGACCCAAAGAGCTTGTTTAGGCTCCCAGATTGCTTTGGCATCGCAGGTGGCACTGTCTCTACCCTATGACACGTGATATTGTGCGGGCAAGCGCTAGTAGGGATGCCCATTGTCCCGTGGGAACGCCAATAGGGGCGTGCTTCGGCGCAAGGGTTAGACGTCGCATGGGCGTGCGCCATTGCATAGTTTTAGCGCCGCAAAGGCAGGGTGATGCACAAGATGGCATTGTCACTAGGGCATGCAACATAGCGCAGTGCTGGCAAGCTATTAAGACATCAAACAAACCAGGACTAATCTGTAGATGGGTCAATTGGGCCGTGTTCATCATAACCAAAGGGATCGTGTCCATCAGAATTTGCGGATGGGGCAAGCTGGCAGCATCGTTTGTTACGGATGGTATCAGATCATAAAGATCTAGTACTAATTTATTACGGTTATCAGGTGAGGGAGAAGAAATCACATGCATAAAGAGAACACAAAGATTTAACGAGGTTCACTCTGAGCTAGACTATATTCTCGGGTAGAAATAAATTTTCATTTTGAATTATAGAATAACAAACATGTCCCTCGAGTTCCTGTAGGAGAGTCAACAAGGATCTCCAACCCTCCGTCGGACTCGTCGATAGATGGGCGGTTGTGCAAGCGACCTCATATGAGGAATTAATCCATGGGGATCATAGATGAGGATTATATTTCCCCCTATGCATATCTCTTGAATTATGGACTCTTATAGGAAGACTCAATACCCAAAGATGAATAGAAATCTAATTAAATAAGAAATAGAGTACAAAATAAATAGGTTAGAAATTTCATTTCAAATATAGACTTCTACAAGAATTCTAATCAAGTTTAAATAATAAGTTTATTAGGTCTTCTTTGATAGTGTTGATAATTTGCTTCAGAATCCACTACATTTATGTTAGAATTGTGTTAATATCCAGGCAGAACATCAGAAATTCCTTTTGGATTAGTAATATTAATTAAACAAATGCAGGTACATTTTTATCCCATGGAATTACCAACTTAAACAAGATATAATGCAGTTGTTTCCTGCTTACCATCATTTTCCATTTATGCAGTTTTTGGATGGAAGAGTTATTTTCGTGGAAGTTGCAAAACCAAGGTCAGAGCTACGTCAGGGATCCAGACAAACTCCAAAACAATACTAAGACTGCTATATCATGCATGTGTATTTTTGTTTAACTTTATAACTTTATATACATTGAATTTAAGCTCTTTCCGACTTCACATAGCAGGGCGTCCTCCGTAATTGTTGTAATTTGATACAGATACAAAATTCCGTGCACAAGCTGCTATCAATTGACAAGAGAAATTATTTTCACCTCTTGGCCGTTGTATATACAAGCTGACTAACTTCTTAATGCACAGTATCGTTTGATGCTTTTGAAACAAAAATGAGTAGTACCGAGTCTTGGATTCACCATCAATATGTTCTTTTTATCATGTTATTCTTTTGCTACTAATTCAAAGTTTAATTGTATTGATCTCATGGTCATTTTACATTATCATCATCGCTCGTCGCCCTCCTCGAATTAACCTGGATCTTCCATAATTTTTTGTGTTAATTACGATATAGAAGTTCATTGAATCTGACTAGTCTACTGAGGCATTCATTAATCTTGTTTAGGCTTCATTCTGATTAGTTTAATTAACCATTATTTTTATATATTTTCGGGGATTGATGTAAATAAGAAACCTTTAAAATCTACGACGAACAGGGTTAAGGATTACTCTTCGTTAGTTATATATGCTGCAGCTTCAATATTACCCATTGTTTAACTTGTACACATCAAACGTCAAGTATACGGTGGCCTTACGCATGGCGAACAGTTGCCGCATGCAAAATACTCGTCTAGCACAAATTTCCTTATCGTTATAACTTATGACTTTTCAATTTACGGAGATCATATCTAGCACAAATTTATCTATCATTATATATATATATATATATATATATAGAGAGAGAGAGAAATATTATGTATGCACAGTGCATACACATATATATTTTATGATAATTTTACTTCATATCTTCATCAGCACCTTGCTCAATTATGTATCTTGTGATATCTTGCATCTGTATATATTTCCCATCTCCTAACTGTATCTTCTGATATATATCTTGCACCTAACTATATCTAGAATTTGTCGACCACCTAATAAAGTGGGGACAATTTTATATTGCTGATATCTGCAGTTCTGACACAACCCTTAACCTGGCGATCATACCACTTTTCCCCTCCCTCAAAATATTCTCTCGCTGTTCTCTTTGTTGCAGGCTTCTCTCTCTCTCTCTCTCTCTCTCTCTCTCTCAATTTCGTTATATATTGATCTCGTTTCTTAAGTCTTAACGCCTTGAAGATAGTCGTGAAGTAGGCAATAGTATCAGTTGTATTTTTATGATCTATCTTATAACTAGATCGAGCTGCACTCCTGTTGATTTACATATATGCTGTTCAAGATCTGATATACGATATATACGTTCTTCCAATTTTCAAGCTGAAACCAATATCTACATTTAAGTTTCATGTGGTTCTATGTTTATATTGACTAGATCTTACTCGATCGGATGCTCGTGATTTCACTATGATCTGTGACTTCTTTTTTTTGCACAGCACTCATCAAGACTAGGGTACAGTTGCAGAATTAACATGTTCAAGTGAGCATGGATGGCTTCTAACTAAAGGAATAACCCTAGTTCTGAAATGGTAGACATTTTCGCTCTGTAAGTATACGTCTCAGCCTCCAGTTAATTATATATGAGTTACTTCTGATCTATGTTCTTCAACAAATAGAAAAAGGAAAAAAAAAGGGGGACAAGTTCTGCACTTCACTACACGTAGCTGATCAACTATGCATATTGGTACCTATGTTTTCTTATCCGCTGATCTCACCTTTATCTGCTACAAATCCATAGAGGTTCAATTCTTCAAGTTATTTGTCAATGAAACATTGAGGTCCAGGATTGTATTTACATATACGCTGTTAAGTATGAAGTAAAACTAGAAACGAGGTTTTATGATGAATAAATACATAACTCACATATTTGTTTTTAGTTTTTAACAACAGTTTATATATAACTAGAATTCCATCGCTCCCGAGAGAGATATAAGGTGTTAAATTAGATGTGCTACCAACAATCCGAAAAGCTTAAGCCTATAGGAAGAGCAACATTTTTATATTTATATTCTTAACACTCCCCTTCACGTGTAGGTCGCTGACAATTTTGATCTAGCCCAAAGCCCAACACGTGGACAATTGAGAGAGTAAATTAATTTTTTTAATATGAGCAACGATGAGGTTTGAACTCAGGATCTCTGGCTCTGATACCATGTTAAATTAGATGTGCTACCAACAATCTTGAAAACTTAAGCCTATAGGAAGAGCAACATCTTTATATTTAAGTCATCATCGAAGACATTGAAGATGTCAACTTGGCCCAAGAAACCAAAGATCCGCGCTTCCCGTTTATATTCTTAACATAAGGTAGCAAATATTAGCTCATATAATCAACAAAAGATCTCTCTCTCTCTCTCTCTCTCTCTCTCTCTCTACATATATATATATGGACAACAAGATCATTGCATAATTGGCATATAGGTGTGAAGGAACCAACGAGAGAACTAACAATATGAATCAAATAATTTAAATTATAATTCGCTGACAGTACATATTGTTAAATATATGAATTAAACCTAGCAAGTTTAAACTAATAAACGTTACAAGGGTGTAATCGTTTGTGACATCTATTAACCTGACCATAATTGCCCATGGTAAACACAATTTTTAAATTGTCTGTCAAACTAACAACAAGAATTGGACGCAAGAACACCCGCTCAAGATTTTGTTTGTCAAAGTTGCATGATACACTGAAATTTGTAGTTATATCAAAACAATTATGAAAAAAAGATATATATTAACTAAATTACGCGATATAGATTATGTTACATGTTTCTTGTATGTGATCTTCCTCATTTTCCTTAAAAAATTAGTTTTTTAAGAAAATTTCTAATTTTCAAGTAGGTTCTTTTATGTGTTAATTTTGATAGGTTGCAACAATACTCATCAGATCTGCATTCGTAATTTATATGTAAATAAAATTACCATGTAATGAATTTCTTAACATGTCTAAGGTTTTGTGATGAGAAAGAAGAACCACTACCATAGAAGACACAATATTTAACGATTAGGTGGCGACAAAGTTTATTTCTTAGTATGAAACGAAATAATAGATGATACAAAATTTTAAATAACTCAAATCATGATGATAGAGATTCTCAATAGAAAATAAAAAACATAAATCCTATAGTCGTTTAGGTTTCGGGGGCTCTCCCCGCGGGAGAATCCCCCTAGACATGTTATCCATATCTAGACACCCATATGGAATGGATGATATTGCTGCCTCGATTATTTGAGATGTCGTATTGCATCATATGGGGTATATAAATGAGTTACGATTCAAGCTATTATCAATAAGTCTCCGCATTTACTTGAATCATCTTCATAAAATAATATATGACATGCTCTACCATTGTCACTCTTGTCTAAGAGCTATTATCAATTATTTATGTTAAGCAAGTCTAAATAATGTTGAAATTTGCTATGAGAAACCAACGTTTTGAAGATATCAGAGAATTATCTATCATAACAACATTCTTTACATTGATTCTCTTCTTAAAACAAATGAAGTGATATATAATATCTATGTATTTGGTCATCCCTTGATGCACTTGATCCTTAGGAAAGCATATTGTACTCAAACTGTCACAATGCACATCTTGATAGTAATTCAAGATCTCCAACTAAATCTTTTAACTAGATTCCTTTCTTTTCAACTTTTACCAGTGCCATGTATTCTCATTTTATAATAGATAATATAATTGAAGACTATAGAGAAGTCTTCCAACTAATATTAGAACTGGTCAAAGTGAAGATATATCATGCCAGTAATCTTCTCTCAATAATGTCTAGAACATAAATTGAATCAAAATAGTCAGCAACTAAACTTTGTATCACTTTTCCTCTTATATACTGAAAGATGTGTTTCACTTCTTATCAATATTATTTTCCTAAATTGCTCACTTACTAACAATACTAACTACGTGTGCAATGATAAGTTTCATGCACACTGTAGCATACATGAAGCTTTCAATTGTACTAGCATAAGAAACATGAGATATATACTCATTATCTACATGACTAAAGTGCAAAAATAGAAGAAAGGTGTACATTCGAAGTTGATGAATGCTAAAATACTTCATTATAGTGTTTTTGAAGTTGAATAAAATATCTTGAAATAATTTTTCAGAGATAAGAAAAGTTTACCATGTGTGCGATATTGACGATTTTCAGCATAAAAAAAAATTAAAGTACAACAAAAATCTTTGTCAAAATTTACATTCAGAAGTTTCTTCAAATCCATAACATTGACATGATCGATGTACAATAACAAATATATGGTGGAATCATCTTTTACTTTCTTATGGTACAACAATAATCATAAGGACTTACATTACCAGTCACAAAGCTATCAAACCTATTTACCATTTCCATGGAGACTACTTTAGTCCCTATAATAACTTTTCCAATATACAAACTTGATCTTCTTTTTTCGGAATAGAGAACCCCTCTACTTGACTCATTAGGATGTCTTTTTCAAGTTCTTCATATAAGAAGGTGGTCTTCACGTCTGGTTGTCAAGCTTTAGATTTTGATGTGCTAGAAAGACAAGTAGCATCTAGATGAAAGTGTATTTGACAACTTGTGAAAAGATTTCGTTATAGTCCGTTTCCCCTTTCTGATTGTCACACTTAGCAACTAGGCTTGCATTACATCGCATGCCTTCAATTCTCAAAATTTTAAGTTTCTTCTTGAAGATCCACTTGCAGCCCATGACATTTTTATCTTTTCGATAATTTGACCAGCTCTAATGTATAATTCTTGTGTCTCTTCACCTATACCAATAATTCATTGCTTTGATTTGGCACATAAGGTGTCCTTGCAAGTTGATGGCTCCAAGGACTGAACATCTTTAGTAAACTATAATGAATAAGAAATCTTGTCCTCAAAGATATATCGCTTAAGAGGACTCACCTATCAAAAAGGATGTCCAATAGAAATTGACTCCTCTTTTGGTTGCTCTTCAAGTTCTTCTTGTTGGCTAGTCAACTTTGTGTGTTCCTCCTGCATCCTCTTGACTAGAGTTATATCAAAGTCCACTTGTTTGTTGACACTCTTATTTGTTATATTAACAATATCCACCTTCAACTAAAGCATTGAAGGATCATCAAATGTTACACTTTTTTGTAAATGACTTTGTGCTCCAAAGGAGATTAGATTTTCTAGTCTTTCACTCCTACGCCATATCCCATAAACACTCATTTGGCAATTGGATCTAATTTTCCGTCACTTATATGTTAATACACATTATAACCAAAAGCTTTTAGATCTGTATAATCAATAGGATTTCCAAATAATACCTCAATGAGAGTTTTGAAATTAGTTACAATCGCAAGGCTTTGATTCACCAAGTAACATGTTGTGTTGACAACCTCAACCTAGAATGCTCAAGCATTTTGTTCATTCAATTTGCCATGCACCCTCATTTGTTGTCAAGTGTTTGGTGTGATGCCCTGCAATAGCTTCAAATTCAGGCAAACAAGTCAACTTCATACCATTGTTAGTATGAAGATGCTTTATCTTCTTCAATGTCTGATTCTATACCAAAGTCTTCCACTACTTGAAAGTCTTGAAAGTCTCACTCTTGTGTTTAATCAAGAATACATAAGTCATCCTTGAGTAGTTATAAATCACGGCAAGAGAGTACCTAGCACCTCCTAAAGATAAAACTCAAGAGAGATCCTTAACAACTAGCCTAGATGTAGTTGAGCATCGCCTTCGTTCCATACATTCCCCTTGCTGAATTGAAGTTGATCGAAAATGCAATGCTTGCATAAACTAATTTCAAAAATCTTTTGACCTTATAAAAGATTTTATATTTTGAGAATTTTAATCCCATTTTGACTTATATGTCCAAGTCGTATATGTCACAAGTTGAACACTTTTGGATGAATTAGCCCTCGCAATAATGTCAAAGATTATTTTTCCTTGTAATATGTACATGGGGACTTTTGCCTAACACTCTTTATGACTATAGTATCAACTTTGGTGATAACGAAATACCTCCATTAGCATTCATTTGACATCCTTTAGAGTTCAAGACTCTAAGTTATGTTAAATTATTTATTTGCAGAACACGACGAACATTTATTAGTGCCCTTATCTTGTTGTCATGAGTTTTGGTCTAAACATAGTCAATCCAAACTATCTTGTGATGCATAATTGCTCATGATGACGTTTTCATCATTAGACTTTTAGTAAATCACTCTTTATTCAGAGTTATATGATATGAACACCTCAAATTAAGAATCCAACCTTCCTCTGAACATCCTTAATTGGTTACAACAACCAAATATTCTTTGAATCTCAATTCACATATGCAACTATGACGATGATGCCTTCTTATGACAAATTTTCTTCCAACGGTCCAATTATACGCAATAGTGTCATATGTCTTTAGGATTCAAGGCATGTCTTTTTTTGTAATCGAAATTAACCTTGGAGCTTAAGTTCTACAAAATTACTATATGCTTTATGTCAAAGTTTACAAGTAGAAAGCTCAATGTTATTTTTTCCACACGTATAATATCTCTCAAGATGATCATAAATTGAACAAAGTTCTCAAACAAAGGATGAAAAAAATTTGAAAAAGTATGGCAACATCTTCATCATCACTCTTTACATCAATGTTATTTAATCATATCAACATGACATTTAGTTGTTCCTTCAAATAGATACATTCTTGCATGTAGAGGGTGAACGGATGTTGCTTCAACAATAATATATTGGTGATGAAATTCATCATAATAAAGACTTTCAAGTTTCAACCATAGAAATAATAATTGACAACTTCGATTATCAATTCATCCATCAAACACAATAAGATTATTCAGTGATATTCCTTCTATAACACCCATAGTTGTCAAAATCGGACCCGACATGCTAGTTCGACTATCAATCGACGCTTAAAACGATCATGATTCGATGGAAAAATCGGGCAAGAAGTTTGATCGAATGGAACTGGTAAAAAAATGAATAAATAGTGGTTGAACCACTCAAAATGATCGGTTTTCATGAACCGTTCAATTTAAAAAGAAAAAAGAAAAATGATAATTGGGCTTCAAAAGTAATTAGGTCTGTAGATATTTTGTTGTTCTTTTATTTATTTTTCTTATTAGTTGTATTATAAAATCTTCTATTAATATTTTTGTGTTTGAATAATTATTGTTTAATATATGTTTTATTAATGATTTTCATATTATGTAACAAATAAGATGCTAAGTAATCATAATTAATATAATTTGAGAGCAAATTTTAATTTTCTTTCATATTTAATCATATTATTGATAATTCTTAATCTAAATTATAAGTCATATTTTAATTTAATATTACTTTTATCACTATCTGATTTAATTGGTTCAACCTATCCGACCTCATTTGGAGGCTTCTCAGGGTTATTGTTGGATTCAGTTTTAACAACCTTGATAATGCTAGATCCTCAAAATTGTCCTTTGAACCAATCTCGTTTGATTTAACCTTCATGAGTGATGCCTAGATTCCATGTTGTTTGAGAAGCACACATCTTGATTTGTTTGCCCGGTGAACTTCTCGATCTTTCGATGTTGATGTCTCCTTATTTCATATTGTTGATTAATTTTAAGGTTCTGATACTAGTTTATTACGAGAAATATACAAGAGAGAGAAATTACACACGTAGAAAACACAAGATTTAACGAGATTCATCCTTAATTGGGTTGCATCTTCGTATGACGGTAGAGGTCTCTCTTTGATGTGAAAAAAATAGATAATATAAGACGTTGAATAACATAAATCCTAGAGAGTTTATATATGAACTCCCAATAGAAAATAAGAAATAAAAACTATAATTATCTACATTCAGGGTGATCCACCTTGAGCTCCCACAAGGAAACTCCTCCTAGACTCTATAAGATCGACGACATCGCCGCCCAAATTATTCGAAAGATTGTGTATAAGGGTCATATGTGTTTATTACCAAATTAAGATTTAACGCATTATCAATGGTCTCCTATTATTAATTATTTACTAGATCAAGATTAGCTAAAAAAACTTGCTACATTTTCATCTTACACATCTACTTTTACCCAAATAAATTAATTAGGACCAGGACTCCATTAATTTTTACAACTTAATTTTAATTGCATGAAAGAAACTAACAAGAAGATGATTTAAAAATAAAACTAAACGCCATTAATATTTAAAAAATAATTTTTATATGTACATAGACAATTACATAGACAATCACTCTACCGTATCCAATGTTTCATCTACTGAAAAATAAAGTCAAGATCAGTAGTTTTCTTTGCTGCTTTAATGTTGGATGCCAGAAGTATCAGATGTTTATGCTACCCATTCAAATAGAGAATTAGAGATAAATAAGCATGTTTACGTAAAGCATGTTTCTAAAGTAGTTCAAATCATAAACAAATATAACAGCAATTGCAATATTTTACTTGTGATGTTTTTAAGTATTCATACGTTATACCCTAAATAAAGACGATAAAAATATTTTTGCAACGAGTTTCATGATCTCTAACATTCATACTATATATCGAGCGAGCCACTAGATGTGACAAAATAAATACATTACCAAATTAGGAATACTCAAGAAATATGATCGCATTTCATCATATCGACAATACTCCATAATTTCAGAAAAGGAAAATCCAAAGAACCCAAGTAGAGATTTGTAAATTAATTTCAAGTGGGACATAATATATTATACTATATGATATGAAATAGCACGACAAGATTGTTATTTTAGAGTTCATAATCTATTTCATTTTCTGAAAAAATTCTTGTAACTAAACAAGTAGAGACATTAGAAGCAATTATTTGATATCATGGTGACCTGTTTGCCTCTAATGAAGATTAAAACTTGTGTTTAGTTCATCTAAAAGATATACTCCGGCAGCTTCCTCATCTCCACAAATAATTGCTTGCTCATCGTCAGGCTGTATAGGACAGTCCAAGTAATTGCATACATAACTAGGCTGAGTCTGAAAAGTTGCAAACGAAAATACAGAAGATGTCACATTATGACCAAGAGATCAAATTAATGTCACCTAGAAATTAATGAAGAAAGCAGGAATTTGTTTGATACAAACTATTTTGTACTATTTGATTAAGTTTTCTTAGTAACGTATGTGTTTAACAAACGTAGCGTGTCTCCTAACTTATTGTAGCTGATGATAAAACTATATTGATCCTTGACAGTCACCATAAACATCTAAACTCTTAATGCTTATTTTGGTGGAAGGATCATCTAAGCTTAATTTTGCCTAGAGATTTCAATCTGTTTATGTACACTATTCTCATCATTTCTGTGTTTAAACAATTCACAACTACACTGGCAATTGCTGCCTGTCCTGATTTGGTTGGCACTCTCCTGGCAGACAGTAGTGCCTCTCTGACAAGTTTAAACCTCATCAGGAACACACACACACACAAAAGAAAGTGTTAGGATTCAAGAATCCCTCTTGCCATGGGCTTCAAATTGTAGATGATAAAGGAACAACCATTTACAGGAATGCTGTTATTTGAGGGACTTGCAACTGGCCAATCAGGCCAGTCAGAGGAATCAACAAGGCTTAACAATGTTTGAATTAGTACAGATGCATGGCTTGGCACCAGAAAGTAATTAAACAAGTACTGTAATTAACAAGCCTGCAAGCTCAGTACAATTTTGATTTGTGGCTGTGGCTTACATTTTGAACGTCGGGATCGACGGCGAATGGCGACTTGAGTTCAGGTGCTATGCTTGAAGCTTCAGAAGGACAGACCTTTGAGGAGTGATCAGCCAATGGAACCACCTTCCCGAACAGCTTTATTACTGCCACCTCTGCTGATGAAGCCTCTTCAGAAGTCACCTTCCCTCTTGATAGTAGACCATCCAGATCCTGATACATATGTTGCATGATCCAAATGATTACTGAGCATTTGCTCTTGGCATTGCAGCATTAGAGGACAAGGATCCCATTCATGTTAACATACCATATTCTTATAGTTATCCCCCTTGGCTAGATTTACAATTGCAGAGTGAACCCCTTTGCCTTGGTCACCGGCGGAATTATCCGATCCCGAAGAACATAGAACTGAAGTTGGCGATCGGTCATCCTGCTCAGGGACTGAGTGGGTCTGCAGTGAGTGCATTCCCAGTTGCGGCAGTACTCTGGATGCCTGGCTACTTGCACTGCCAAGTTTTCGGGGATATGGATGAGTCGGCTTCCTCTTGGGCCGAGGCGGAGGGATTTCGATTGTCTTTGATGTCCCTGAGCTGCCATTGCTGGCAGACTCTTGAGCCACCTGCACAGACATGAGCAAAATGCTTCCACAGATGGTAATTCTGTATCAGCCTCAGATAATATATATCCCTGAAACATGAGATGTGGTACTCATCTCCATGGATCATTCACTCAGTCTAATTAAACACGTAAAGAAAGATCAATTGATACACATATTTTGGTCTACACAGTTGACAGTATTAGAAGACAAGAAACAACAGAGAACCTTAGAGAAAAATTTTTGGGCGTGGCTTCTTATCTGAACAGCCGTCTTAGTTCCTACGTAATCTGTAGTTAAATCAAAACGGAGCAAAACGAGATTTAATGTCAATCATAGAGAGAAACACATAGAGAGGAAGTGATCAAAGAGTGATTAAATGATTGCCTTCTATGCGGCGCCAGTCGCGGCAGTAGAACTGCAAAGCCTCGATGAACTTGTTGTGTTCTTCCTCAGTCCACTTCTCCCGCTGCTTAGTAATTGTGTAAGGCTTTCTTATCTATTTCCGTATGCAGAGAAGTTAATTAGCAGTAACTCGTGACAAGAACAAGATCTATATATGCTGATTTAGATCATGATTATACATAAAAACAGACAGATGATACAGTGTGTCAATTGAGTTAATTACCTTGAGAGCTCTGCCATTGCCAGATGAACCGACATCTCTTAGCTTAAAGCTGCTGCAAGATGATGACTTCCCATCGCCATTAACTTGCTTATCCGATCCATGGGATAGAAGGCACTTGCTTCCATTGTTCTTCTAATGTCATCAAAGGAGGTATAGATCAATAAGCTTCATATGCACATATTAATCTGATTATACATGTAGTTTTCATCAATTATATCCTAGAATATTAGTTAGATTCTTCTTTTACTTTCTTGTTAAACAATGGAAGTTAATGTGACATCTGTTTCAGGCAACAGTTGTAAAAACAATTAGTGCAAGATTCATAAGATTCACAAAAAAAAGAAAAATACAGGCACCAAAAGCACACAAATTATACATATTTTACCTTGATGTCCATCTTCTATCAGCCAAAAGCTCTAAAAACAATACACAGTTAAGATCAAATTATCATGCTATAAATTCACACAAGGAGTTGAAAGGCACACAACTGAAACAGTAATGATAACTCTGAGGTCACAGGATAAGCATATTCAAGCTTTCCTTTGCTGCAATAAGAGAACTCAGAATCAGAAGATTGATTAGTGGTACGTAGTAGGTTTCTGGTGATTGAACTGATGAAAAAAAAATGTAGGAAATGCAAGGAAATAAACAGGGTGGAGGAAGAGATATGGAGGAGATATAAATTTATATCGAGGGAGGGGAAGGAATCAAATAAGAAGACGAGAGTGGATGAAGAGGGCGCCCAAAGCTGGGAAGGTTATGCCACGTAGGAAAATACTTTTAACTTTTTATTCTTTGCATTCTGCATTTTTTTAAATTTTTTTTCTCTTTCTTTGGAGTGGAAGTTTATATCTATTTTCTCATTTAATTCTCCTAATTTTGTTGTTAGTTTTTTTGTGTCCCATAATATTCGGAGTTTTATCTCGTTTATGTCACCCCAAAGGTTTTCAGCGAATTTTTTTTTACATCCACAGGTCTCGAAATCAAAATCTCACGAGAAAAAAACTCTCCGGTCGATTGTTGTTAGCTTATTTATTATTCAAAATCATATCATTTCTTTGAATGTAAAACATAATAGATGATATATTTAATTATCTCATTCTTTGAATGTAAAACATAATAGATGATATATTTAATTATCTCATTAACAAAAAATAATGATAAAAAAGTGATGAAATACTATGAAATGTCACATATAGAGGTAAAAGAACAGATATAAGATCACATATATTGTCAAAACTAAGGATTAAAATTTCAAAAAGAAACCAAGTTTTCTTTGAAAGGTAAAAATTGGAAACTAAGGCATTTGTTGTACTCAATTATATTCACAACTTCGGAATCGAAACGATTAATGTTTAAAGCATTAAAACTTTAACATACGTCATTGACAATCCAATTTAAAAGTTAACTAAATTAACCCTTTACCTGTGTCACCTATACTACTATTTATTTCATCTCTATCTTTTTATATTTTAAAAACTTATATATTTCAATGTCATATTATAATACTAATTTTAAGTACCCGTACGATCATAATTAATACTAATTTAATTATTATATAATTAAATTCGATAAAAAAATGATTTAACTTCTAAGAACTAAATTGTATCAATGAATCCAAGTCACTAGAAAAATAGAATTCAACTCAATCCAAACTTAGATAAATCAATCAATTTAAATAATTATTTTTTTGTATTTTTGGATTTGAACTTCAAAATTCATATTGCAAATATGATAAACAAAATTACTTTTTATTTTAAATCATCCACATAATAATATCAATAGTTTGATATATATTTTGAACTAAATTATGCTATAATTTTATATTATCGATAAATTATTTGTAGTTTGAAATTTTAAATATTTTAAAAATTTGATTGATTCTATTTAATTTTATATTTTTAAGTTAATTGATTTAATTTTCATTTTGTTCTACAAGATTTTAAATAATATTTTTTTCCAAAATTTAAAGTCTTTATCATATTATCATACTATAAAAAAGTAAAAAATATATAATTTAAAAATATCAAAAAATGAGATGACATTATTGACTTTCTATAATAGGTAAAGGGGTAATTTAATTACCAATTTAGACTTAGAGATTATGTCTGTTACAAATAAAAGTTAGAGAATATATTTAAACTAACACTAAAGTTGAAAGATAATTAATGAAAATTACTCTTGCATACATATTGCATTTTTCTTGCCTACTTATTGTATTTTCTTCTCATTGCAATGTAGCATGAATGCATATGTCATTGTGGCGTGATTAGCTCGGTTGATAAATAGATTAAACTTTAGTGTGAAATATCGTCACCATTGAAAGAGGAGCAAATTTAATTAACCCTTCAACTTCGAAAGATTTAAGAGGTAAAGGACCTCGATTGCTAAAAATCATCCACACTTTTTTATTTTTATTGCGACACTTTTATAACGTGTTCATGGAGTAGGGTAATGTTCCAAAAGCATTCGGTTGCAAACACGTAGGAAAGATATAAGTTCTTAAATAGAACACATACATCTAATAAACCTAACATTATTTTGTGCTGACCAAAGTGGATCCCACATTAGCCAATATGGATCAACCGCTGGTGGACGAACAGATCGGTTAGTGAGTACCAGACATCCGCAAAGGTAAAGTTTAGAGTATGTTTAGTTTAACTAATAAAAATATTTAATAAACATTGATAAGTATTTTAAGTGTTATAATTTAATTAAAATATAAGTAATTATATGTTTGGATAAAGTGTTGAATTACTATATTTGTTAAAATAAATATAATTAAGATACTTTTGAAGTTAATTTAATTTAATTATATTAGAGAATTTAAATAAAATAATCTTAATATTTTAATTTAATATTATATTTATAATTAATAAAGTTATTAGAAAACTTTTTTCGTATTTAAAATGTTAATTTATTTATATTTTATAAAAAATAAAAATAGAAAAGTTAAGATAAATAAAAAATGTGAATGAAAAATATTATATAATAATAGTATTAAAAAAATATGAATAAAAAGTAATATAATTGGTAAAATAAAAATAAGTCAATAATATTAAAATAAGTACGAAGACTGCTTATTTCTTTATAATTTATAAATTGTTACCTTAACAATTTATAAGATTTTTTTATTTATCAAACATGAAGAACTTATAAATATTTTTTCTCCATCGTTCATCTTTATTATTAACTTATTAGTGACCCTTTGTCGAACTCAATTACGTTTAATTTGACATAATCAGCAATATGAGCAGCAGCCTCGATAAGAGAATGCCCCAAAATTGAATTATTAGAAAAAAATGCCATATTTCTCAAAACAAAGAAATTAAAGAAACTAATAATTGTGAATTATTCATGTGAATTTAACCAGTGGATAATTATTTGACTAACTTCTCATCCAAGAGATCAATCTGAATTGAACTTATTTAATGCGCAGATAGCGTATCATATCTTTGAATGAAGTCCACATGCAAAAATCATTCACTGAACTCTCTCTCTCTCTCTCTCTCTCTCTCTCTCTCTCTCTCTCATGACTAGTAAAAGATTTCTTATTTTTTCTTCCTCAACATGACTAGTAAAAGCTTGCGTGACTCTCCTGCATGCCCACTTCCAACTCGGTTGCATATGATTTTGGCAGATCAGAATGAAACACCACATTTAAGCTTGCCTTGTTTGACAACATGCTTCCCTAACTAAGTGTCTGCCATGGCATGCATGTGAACCATGATGTGTTCTATTCCTACTCTACCTTGCCGATAGTTTGTAGGTTAACATGAACTCTGATACATTCATCTTTAAGTGAATTCGATAGTACGAATGTGAATTTTGTTTTATGTGAGAAAGAAAAACAAAAGGTACAAGGAATTATCACTTGAAAACTTACCACATGCATACATTGTGATAAATATTTTTTTTAGATTACAGTTCTCTTGATTCGAACACCACAGAAGTTGTTATAAGATGGTATGAGAAGTGTATTGTTGAAGAACCTGACATGATAGTACTCCTTTGTATCAAGACTCTATTGGCTCCTATATTAATAGATAATTTAGCATCGTTTTAAAAAAAAATGATAGTACTCCTTGGTCGAATCAAAATGTTCATTTTTGTGAAACAAAATTTCACACCAAAGAAAAAGAAAGAGATCCCTGTTGGGTTAATTGAAATTAGAAATAAAAAAAGGTATAACTGCACTCAATTAGTCAGCCTGATAATACAAATAAAAAGAATAAATATCCGGATACGAGAGAAAGAACTATTTTTAGTTAAATGAAGGTAGAATTTAAAAGGTAATTTTCAGGGCCAAGTGCAACACCCATGTCGCGAATTTCTATACTGATCCTAATAACCACGAGCTCATTTGTTGCTCTGTTTTTTCCAAAAGGAAATAATACTTCAAAAAAATTGTAACAAAAAAAAACAATACTTCAAAATATTCAGAAAGAGAGAGAGATGAACATCCAAGTACATATATGAGAGAGAGAGAGAGAGAGAGAGAGAGAGAGAGAGATGAATATCCAAAGAACATATGAGAGACAAAACTGAAGTTAATGAATGCCCAGTAACCCAAAGGAGATTTTGAAGAGTGTTCAAGGATTTTGACTCCTGTGGAATGTGAACCAGGGTTAAGTATCTGACAGACCAAAATCTAGGCAACATGCCACATTCTTTCTCAACTGATTTGGCAATGGTAGGCCAGACAGAGGTGGGGGAGCACAGCACGAATCCTTCTGAGCTTCGTGCTGCAGTCAGCCACAGATCTTGATATTAAGCACTAGTTTCTTATACTTGAATGAATTAGCTCTCCATTTCCTGGGGTCTGCAGAGTAGCACCCATCTGATGTTAACAAGTGGATCGGATATTGAACACTGTATCTAACTCATACACAGTTTTAGAAAATGCAGAGCTAACTGGTTGTCTGGTGGACGTCATGACTAAAGTTTCTTCAATTGGGGGATGTCTATTTTTCATCTCCATACGTCTTTTGAAGATTTTTTTTTTTTTTTGCATATTTATCCTGCAAGGAACTCCGCCTATGTTTATAGCCGGTCCCAAGCCCGGATAAAGGAGGAGGGTTGTGTTAGGCCTCGACAGCCAACGTAAAACCTCGTCGAATCTCATGAACATAGATCAACGAGCGCAATGACGTCGTATGATCCATGTAGCCGACCCCACCTAGTGGGATAAGGCTTTGTTATTGTTTGTTGTTATTTATCCTGCAAGGATAAGAATTAGTGAGTACCAGCTATCTAACTAGTTTTCAAGATGGATGGATATTTAAAAATGCAGTAATTTCATATGCTTACTTGGTTGGATATTGATAATCTTCAAATCTTGTGTGGGAATGTGGACAAGGGGAAGCAATCGACAACCTAAAATCTAAATCCACGTTCATTCATTCTGGTAGATTTGGCAATGATAGGTCACACGGAGAATGGGCAGCAGATTAAGTAGGACTGTAGGAGTCCTTGTATGTGCAAATAAAAGCAAGCTAGGCCACAGATTTTGATTTCCAGCGCCATTTCCTAGTTGCCCCAGTGGAACTAGCTGTTCATTCCGGTTTGTGTTGGGCACGTTATTTCCGTTAAGTTGTATAATATGGACCAAAGATATAAAGCCCTTGTACAATTTTGTTACATAACATGCAATCAGGGGTGAATTTTTTCACATCTGTATCATCTACCATAATAAGAGCAAGAACAAGCTATTCATACAAGGGTGTGATATGTTTGGAAGGTCATTGATATTAAGGCTATGAGTTGCTAAGAGAAAGTGTCATATTTAAGCAATCATGAAGTACCTAATTTGTACCAATTACTATGAG
This sequence comes from Pontederia paniculata, assembly GCA_001647135.1. Classification (NCBI taxonomy): domain Eukaryota; kingdom Viridiplantae; phylum Streptophyta; class Magnoliopsida; order Commelinales; family Pontederiaceae; genus Pontederia; species Pontederia paniculata. The sequence continues at coordinate 47,536 of LTAE01000038.1, forward strand.
ATTCCTCTTGAGCATCCATAGGACATAGATGAATGTATATGGTGCTAGGATACACTAAGTTCAATGAATAGAAGGAACAAAACTATGGATTCTGAATCTAGGCCTCGATTTTTAACTCTCTTTGCTTTATCCTTATGGGGGATCTGGAACTCACGTAATGATGCCCATTTCTGTTCTAGTCATGCAACCCCTACTGCGGTATGGTCTCGAGTGATAGCTGGCTATAATGAATTATATAAGCCCCACATGTCTGAGGGTCTTCCCACTCCCCCCAGTGTGCCATATAATGGCCCATTGGGAGCCTCCAATTCAGTCCTGGTTCAAAATGAACTCAGATGGTTCGTTTACAGGGGCAACTGAAGCTGGGGGGCAGGCTACATAGTTAGATCTGCTAACAACTCTTTCATCTGTGCAGGTGCAATTACTCGACGTTTCAATTCAGTCTTAGAAGCTGAAGTATGGGGCATTAAGCTAGGTCTCGCTCATTGCATAAAATTAGGCATTCAGAATATACATCTCGAAGCAGATTCTATCGTAGCAATCATGATTATCAACCGAATTGCAGCTCCTCCATGGCGATTGCGTAGTACTTTTGAAGACATTTGGAAATTTATATCATCGATTGTTAATTTTAAATGTTCACATATTAGCCGTAATGCAAACACTGCGGCAGACTACTTAGCTACTTTTGATAGACAGTCGCGTTGCGACTCTTTTTGGGAGGAATACCCCCCTCAGAGACTCTTCGATTTTTTGTATTCGGACTCTCTAAATTTCACAACGTAATCTAAGCATTTCTATTTCAAAAAAAAAGGAACAGAACCACGTGCATGCACTTCTTTTGATTCCCCAAACATTGCGCTGTTTGGCAATTAGAGATTCCAAGTTATTTTAACAAACGATGTAGCGTTTTATAAACCGAGACCAGAACATAAATTCATGTGATCCTAGATTCCTAAGCTCCGATTCATGCTATAAGCAAAAAATGAAACATTCATGCAACATCAACATTAAATGTTGTTGTTGCATTTTTTTTTTCTTTTTGCTCACACAATTTTTTTACTCTTTTTTTTTCTTTCTCTTCTTTTTTTCATTCAACTTTTGTTATTTTTTTACCAGCATTTCTATTTTAATTTATTTTAATAGTAATATTTTATTAGTTTTTACGTGAGATTAAAATTAGTTTCATAAATTATTTTATTACTTCATGAGAATAATTTCATATTATTTAATTTTTGCAAGAAAATTACCTTATATTTAATTTATAATACAAATTAGTTCTAGTATATTTTTTATTTTTTTAAGAAATTATTATTAAATTATTAATGCATGATATTAATTTATATTATTTATTAATTATTTCTTTAATAGTTTTAATCTATATTTTTTAACAAAATTATGAAACTATTAATTTGTCAGATTTTTACATCATTTATTATTTCTAAACATTTTTAATCAAACTCAAAAAAATAATTTTACGAAAATATTCATTCCTGAGATTAATTTTTTATTACTTAAGATAATTTTTAAAATCAATTAAATTTAAATTTTATTAAAAAATATTTATATTTTTATTCAAATATCTATTAGAACCTATCTATCATCATTAAATTTTAGTTCATCCAAACACAATTAAAATTAATATATCAAAATAAACTATTTACTAAATCCAAAGAACCTCAGGTTCTATTTTTCAAATAGGGACTCAAAGAAACAGATATAAAGAACCAAGCACATGATGAGTTGTCCTAATATTTACCCATCAAAAATCAAAATCATCTCTAATGGCCTGTAAAGAAAGACATACATTAAATGGTAGATTCATATGTCAAAAGTAGAGAAAATATTTCGATTGGTTGAAGAATAAGATTAAAATTATGATCTTATTCTCTATTTTTTAATAAACGTCTAATTTTTGAGCTTGTGGGTCCACCGTATTTAATGTTAGAATAGAAAAAAAAAGATGAAATTGATTTATTCTTCATTCATCCTGGACTACACTAGAGATGATTGGACTATCTGCTGGATTAAAAAAATAGTCCAAAGATATTTCCATTGCAACCACCAGAGTGTAGAAAAAGAAATCCAACATGTGGAGTAGGAACGGAGCCAGGGAACAACACCGTAAACTATTGGGTGGGCCAACCCTCCACCCCCTAAAAAAACTTTATTGACATAATTAACTATTTTTTCGTAGGTCAATTATTAGTAGTATTAAATTCAATATTATTAAAAAAATGTTTTCTTATATTATGTAAATTAATTTATTCAATTTTTTTTTTGTTACAACACATCCTCAAGCTAATTTCTCTCATCAAACAATACATGCCACTAAGTGCACCAATATGATTAATATTGTTCACAGAGTTCTGTAGAGAGACTAATAAAAAAAAATTGATAAAAGAGGCTCAATTCATAAGCCTAAAGAAGGAGACACGCATCAAGGTAATTTCCATATAACCCACATATTTATGGTTTTGCACTGCTTCAACAAAGGTAACTAATTCTGGAAAGGATAAGATTTGTCAAAAATTATTTCTTATAAATTCAAAACAAGTTTGTCAAAATGTGATTAACTGAAATAATGTTGTAAGTCTAGTATATCTGATGTACACGATGATAAAGGATCACTTGGAAAAAAACAAATTTAACTACCAAAGAGAGATAAAGAAAATGAAATTGTTTTTCACATGTCTAAAACTAAGAAATTACATCAATCTGAACTCTAATGCTAACTAGCAACTAGAACCAAGCTTGTCCTAACCTAAATATAATCTATAACATATTTCTAGTATTATGTTACTCGAATTTCACCCAACTTAGAACTTTGGCATTTTTGGGTTTTTCTTCCTTGGTTTGGAACTGATGTCTTTTGTCAATAAGGTGATCGCTTGACCTAATGTGCATGTAAACCAACCCTGTAGAAATGAAGCTTAATGTAGTCAAATGGTCATGTACACTGAAGATTCTAATAGCTCATTGGAATATGTACTAGACACATCACTCCAAAATCATCATACTTCTGCCATTTTATGCTAATCCCAACACTGGAATTCTTCCAAGGATGCATGACAATGACAATTTCATTTCAGTTTGGGAGTGCAACGAGAAAATGAACACAAATAAAAGAACAAAGTTAACACTTGATTATAGTAAGCCCTATTAGACCATATTGAGGACATTGTTCAAAAGGTGACAGATTCCTACTTATAATCTGGATTGAAAATTCTTTGATGAATAAAGACTAGAGAATACACCTATCCACTATTCAAAAAAAGATGATCTATCAGGTAGAGAATAGAACATACCACTACTTGAAGGATACTTAAGCTAGACTCTGCTAGGTAGTCACTCTTCATCTCATCCTGCTCATTTGAAAATTTCATCCTTGTGACAGAAATGTCTGCAGCGAAGGAGAATTGCAATTTTACCTATAACAGAGGTTATTGCTTTTCTAGTATTTAGACTCTTGAAAATACATCATCAAAGTTCAAAGTAAAAAGTTAACAACTCCCAAAATCACAGTGAGAAACTAAAGAACACTACAGACAGAAAAACAAAAAAAAAATGCTACAGACGAGTAAATATCTTGAATCCTACTGAAAACATTCATGTCGTAACCATTTCCCATCAAGAGAAGTGAACCATGATGTATGAAATCATTATGCACAAACCATTATCATTGTATAAAACCACCGAACTTAGCTGCACTCCCAGCTTTTCCCTCATATTAAATATTAAGGCATTATACCATTTCCACACGTTTCAGACTGCAAATGCCTTGTAAACAACTTAGTTCGAAAACCGAAAAATTACATCATCTCCAGGAAAAGGAGCTGCAGAATTATCAGTTCTACAACAATGGCACAACAGTTTCAGGAGATTCCAAACCTCAATCAGATGAAAAAGATGCGAATGCCATGGAGAAAGAATGCTTCATAATTTTGCAGATTCCTTCAAACAGTAAACTTGATAATTCTGAAAGAAAACTCTTTCTGAAGAAAAGATATTTGAACGGAATCAAGTGAAACCCACTCAAAACATGAGATTAACTTAGAAGACACTGAATTTGAAAAGATAGTAAAGGAATCTTGAAGCTTTGATAAAAAAAAATCAATTGGGCTTGGACATAAATTAACCTCACAAACACAAATCTTTAAAAGCAAAACAAGCATATGACGGAAAAAACATCAATCTTTAGATGAAGAATGATATTTGGCCATGATATGTTTATGTAATTAGAAACCAATGCAGCAACATTAACAGTTACATTATACTGTCATGTTTACCTCATTATTTCTCGATTTGATGAGCAGCATGGGCATGACAGAAATCTTCACTAAGTTGAATAAGCAATTGCCATTGTGCAGAAGAGAAAGATAAGGCGATTTTTAATAAATTAGACTTTGGAGGGCTCGTAATAAATTATATAAGACTGAACCAGAAGAAAAGAACCATTATATTCATCGCATGAAAAATAACATTCTGAGAAAATAGTATTGAAGACAATCTTAAATTTAGAGACAATACCTTAAAAATCATTCTACAGGACAAACAGAAAATAGTATGACATTGTTGAAAGTAAATTGACAAAACAGTTATTCTCGAATACAATAAACAAAACTGAGAAAGAAGTGATCTGACCTAGGCAGTTCTTGGATTATAAATGCAAAACTAAGAAAATCTAAACTTATGCACATTTTTGCAAACAACGTAATATATATTTTTTTCACCCAAAAATGTAAAAGCAGGAACTTTTTTTCTTAGTTAATTCATATTTCTATGACATTTATATCTTAAAAATAATGCAACTCAATCAACATATTCTATGTTATTTATATCTTAAATATAATTGGTTCAGCAGACTTCCGAGCTGACACCGTCCATATCCGGAGATAAAATAATCAACTAGTCTGTTTACGGTCTGAAGCAACAGAACTTATGTGCCTGATGTGTTTCACCTGCAGCCAATGCTCACATATGAAAAGAATTGACAGCAACATTGCATCAGAAGATATCTTGATGAAATATGGCGTCCGCTTTTTTGCCATTTTGGTGCACTTTCTTCTGATATTTGTAAGTTGATTATTCTTAATGTAACCACATATAGGAAATATGATATGTATGGAGAAGCAAACTTATATATTGTTCATATACACTTTTGACAACTGTTTGAAGCTGAAGAACATTGGAGAAAATAATGATAGACAAAATTGAAATCAACATTAGATGTAAACAGATAATTTAACTCAGGATCTATGAGGTTATAGTGTAGCATGCCAAAAAAGTTACTTAAGTAAAGCCCCTTAAGGTGACATCTTCAAAGTGTTATTATATGAGATTATGGTAAGAGTGTCAAACCAATATTAACATCATTTGTAAGGATGGGTAAGGGAGAGCATATAAATACAGTTGACTATGTATATGCAAGTGGCCACTGCACCAGGCCCAAAAGCTAGACAACTGCTGAAAGGGTCTTCATTCTGTTGTACATAGGCCAAAAAGCTATTGAATGAATCACCATTCACAAGCAGCAGAGCAATATCATTGAAAACAAATCATTGAAGTGCACTTTGTGAACATCCCTCTCAGCTCCGATGCCAAATCTGCTCTCATAATCTTGTGCAGATCCTTCGTGACCCTCATAAAAACTGGGAAGTTGGGCTTGAGCCCCTTCTCCATCATCTCATGAAGAACTCGACCAGCTTCAAATGCCCTTCCTGAAGCATTATAAAGGTTTGCAAGTAAGCTGTAATTCGCATTTAAGGACCACTTGTCTTCTATACTCATGCGAACCAGATACTCATGAGCATCTTTGTCTCTCCCATACAAGAAGTATCCTCTGATAAATGCTGCATGAATCGCCAAACTCGGTCTAAAACCTTGAGATAACATTTGTTGATGGAACTGAATTGCAAAATCCATCCTACCTGCTTTACACGCATGGATAGCAACCACCTCGAAAGTCCCCAAGTCCGGATAGTACCCCAGCTCCTCCATCCTTTGGAGCAACTCACAAGCCTCAGCAACTTTCATGTGCTTAAACAGGCTTCCAAGGAAGTAATTGTAAGATTTAGTATTTGGATCACAACCCATCTTCCTCATTTCATCAAACAGCTCTCGGACACCCTGGAAATCCCCTGTCCGACACTTAGAAGCTAGAAGCACATGGTAATAGGAAGTCTTTCTGGTCGTTTCCTCCATGACCAACATGGCGAGATGGAATTCATTCATCCGCGAGAGCAACTTGATCAATGAAAATATCCCAGAACCCCTGCAAGATCCGCCAACAGCGATCAATACTTGTGTCACCTCCAGCACCGAATCCTTGAAACCTGCTCGGCCGCGAGCAGCCAGAAAGGCGAAAGCTTTTTCCGTCAGGCAATGCCCTCGCGCGGCGAGCTCTCCTAAAATGCGGCGCATCGCGTCGTAGTCATGAAATCGTCCGATGTTGTCGACAATCTGATCGCAGTTCTCCGAGCTGGGGCGAAACTGGGGGTGAACCTTCAGGACCCAGTCGACGAAGCGCAGCGCCGAGACTCCGCGGTCTGTCAGCGCATGGAGAACCTGAGAGACCGAGGCTTGCGTCGGTACGGAGTTGCGCAGGTGCTCGTGCAGGCACAGCTCCGCGTCATCCGCATCCCTCGCGATCAAACCAACGAGCTCGACAAGCGAACTCGGGTCCCTGACTGCGCTGCGGGATGTCAAACCTCCTCCTCGCCCTCGACCTCTCCTACCGGTGCTTCCGCCGCCGCCGGCGCCGCTGCTGCGGACATGACTGCGAGAATGGTTGGAAGCAGTGGGAGAAGAAGAGGCCGTGAGGGAGCGCAAAAGGATGAGGACGGGACGCAGAAGGAGGCGGTGGGAGGTGGAATTGGACGGCCATGGAGGAGGAGGAGTTGGTCTTCTGCTTGTTCGTAGTAGTGGAAGGGGAAGGCGTCGAAAGAGAGCGGGAGGCATTTTTGAACTGAACTGGTGAACGAGGGAGGCTTACAAAAATGTAGCCGGCCGTGATGCTTACTTTTAGGTGGCGGCTGTGATAAACTTGATGGGGTAACAAAATGGAAAATAAAAAAGTAGTGAACACTTAATACTTCAAATTTATTTAATGTGCGAATAATTTAATTTTTTAAACCTAAAATTATTTAGTACGCTACATATTTCTTATTTCGATAGAAATATATAATACCAATTTGATCTCTATTCAATTAAAATGGGATAATAATAATTTGAGATTTAGAGCGTGACATTTTGTCATTATTAACCCTTGTAATATTTGGTAATTCATTAGATTCTGACTGATTTAGCTTGTGATGAAAAAGGTCTATTGTCCAAGATTCCTTGCTGTGACATTCTCTTAACTAGTTCAGCACGGCTGTGCCATTTTTATGAAATGACCAAATTAATATATGATAGTAATCATCACGATTAAATTTATTATTAATTCATAACTGCTAAAATATATTAGTGCATGAGGACTCAAAAAAGGGTAAGCAATGATATCTAAATGTGACCATCAAATTATTCCATCAAGTATCATAATCAACTCAAATTTAATTCATAAGATAAATTAATATGTGAACATGGCAAAAAAATATATATCATGATTATATACCAATTATACACCAGATATCAAATCCTTCCTTTTTTTTCCCTTCTGACATTGGCTTCTTTTTTTCTTATTTCCGGTGCTACAACCGAGGGCAATTGCAAATCACTTTCACATTTTTAACATACATGGCAGAATAGATGATATTAGATAATGCAACTCTTGTTCTAAACCACATGAACTATAAGCCATTTCACAACATCAAAGACGCAACAACGAGATATCATGTACATATAAATTTATGCAGGCTACTCATCTTAGTCTCATGCATGTGATTTTGGTTATTGTTAGTGATAAATAAGATACAATAACTGAATGTATACCGTTTTCTTTAACAAGTAAAACGATAAGAAAAGGACATCCTTTAACATGGATGTCTCTTGTACATTTTAGTTTGAGTTTAAGAGAAAAGGAGATAATGATTACCAAAGAAGAAGAATAGAAAATACAGCGATTGAGCTTCTCCAATTAGCATAAGGAGGAATGCCAATGGTAACACCATTTATTGTGCAGTATCTCAAGCCTTTTGGATGGTATGATTTTGCTTGTAAGAAACCGATAAATATTGATGATGCCTTCACCAATGGCATAGATCTGCCTATAAAACCATCTTGATGGAGGACACGATTTTATTTTTAAAATTATGCCAGACTATCACAAAGTGTCTTATAAGCTGCACTGCAATGCTTGAATTTCTCCTCAGCTACCACCTGTTTAGCATAAAACAAATGGAAACCTCCTCGTGTCAGTCTGACGAGTGACAGAGAGTTGTTCAGAAATGAGAATAAATAAACATGGAATATAGCAACATAAACAAAAATAGTAATTCCTGAAGCTTACAACAATACGAAAAGCCAGACCACCTTTCTTTTATCTTTTTGACATGTCGCCAGAAAAGAAAAAATTGTTCCCATATAACACTACTCTGAAACTAACTAGCTTTTTCAAGTTCAAAACCAGTTCCACGATAAATCATAATTGTAGAATCTGTTCATGATCAATATTTTGTACAGACATTTCAATGTTATTTGTTTAGGGTTATTTACACTTGGATTCAACAAAAACTTGAGCTACAATTATTTTTGGTTTTTAATTAAACTATTGATTTGTCTATTTACTTACCTTTTATTATCCCAAATTTTTAATTAAAATTTTACTTTTTTTGACATTTGAAACAAAATACACTTTAACCTAATTTTTGTTAAATACGTCTTGTACCTTTAAAGTGCAATTTTAATATTTATTTGCCTTAAAAATGTCAATAAATGTCTCAAAGAAAGAAAAAACAAATGACAATAAGTGTCAAAGTACTTCTGGATAAATAAAGAAAATGAAAATATAGAAAATTTAATTGCAGGGTAAAGTAAAAGAAATAAAATATCTAAGAAAAGGTAAGTAGATAATTCAATATTTTAAGTCTTTAACAAAGCAGAAAAAAACCACGACTAAGGTGAGGTAAGTGAAAATATCTAAAATCTAAATCCATTGTTCATTGGGAAGTCTAAACAATAATAATGTCGTAAATTCCACTTGATGGAAGACAGTGATTCAGCTTTCCACATAAACTATATTCAGGCTTCTATTTTAAGAGAAACAAGAAACACTTTCAGGGTTCAAGTTTAGTTGGTTCGAAATGCTAGTTCACATTTCCACACTGACAAAAAAGTATTCTTTTTCTCAAGAAGAAAGAAAGGAAAGAAAAAAAAATTCTACCAGATACCAACCAAAAGTCGGCTTTGAAAGGCATTAACTTGTTCATAGGGAGAATGACCACAGTCCCAAGGTTTAAAGAACTCACCAATTTACCCCAAATTTCATTTATTTTCCTTGAATTTTTCTGGGTCATAGTTCAGATTGTATTTTGAGATAATATCAATTTCTTGCTTGCAGGACAAATGGGTGTATCATATCTTTTAATTAGCTCACACCGTTGTAGTTTACAAGGGGGTTTGTACCAAATTTGTGACCTACACATATAAGTATATAACATAATTTTCTTAGTGATAACAGATTTTTTATTTCATACATAAAAAAGAAAGCATAATTTCAATTCCAAATTGAAGAAATTGCCAATACCCTGGATAATGGCTACTAAAATAGTACTGACCAAAAGATATTATCTAGGATATAGCTTATATATGATATGTGGCCATTAAAGTCACAGATAGCTCAACATATACACAAGTGATCAATATTCTTCAACATGGTTGTTGAATGATGCGTACGTAGCATAAAGATTGCTTCAAGGCATTAAGAGATCAGAAACATGTAAATCAACCTCATTGGATAGTAGAGAATAAACATTATATGAAGTTGTCAATGACCCTAACAACATAGCAGCAGGAATATAGGTATTTTAGGGAACGATTGCATTGAACAGTCTTTACTTTCAATCCAAGTGGTTGACTAGCCTCCCCCTAGTCAACCTTTTACCTTCTCAAAAAATGGCATTTACTTTCCTTGGGTCTGTACCAAACTGTAATATAACTGAAACAGATTCATGTTGTTTTACTGCACACAAAAAATGGAAGAAAAATAAGAAGGAAAAACTAATAATCCTCACCTTGGATGAACCTTGGTGGCGATCTGGATGCCATCTTAAGGCACACTCTCGGTATCTGTAACATAATGTGAGGACAGCACTAAGCCTAGAGTTACAAAAGCTGGTGTACTAATTCCCAATCACACAGAGCATCACAACAAAAAAGTACATGAAAGCATCTAATTCAATTAAAATGATAACTTACGCGCTTTTGACATCTTCTAGTTTTAAAGGACCAGAAGAACTCAACCCAAGAACCTGCCGCTCAGAACCTAAATCAATTTGGGAAAAAGTATAAGTTTCCTCATCAGTTTCATACTCCCAATTCCTTGAGCCTTTATGAGACTTGTGACCAGAACTCCTCCAGTGAGAACGTTCAGAATCATCAAAAGAACAATAAGTGAACCGTGATCCTCTGAATGCAGCCTGAAAGATTGTCTCCACTTCATCCTCATCACTTGTACAAAAGTCAAAAGTCATATTCCCTGAAAAGAATGGCAACACCTCAGTAAGCAATTCAGTTTCAAGCTAAAAAACATCACAAAGGGTCAACTTAACTCGAATTTTTCTTTTCCTTTTCTGAGGTGAACAACTTTTAAGTGCTCCTAATATATCTAGGACTGAAAGCAAACGTATGGTGATATTTTTAGAACAATCATGTCATTTCAAAATCCAGATTGATAGTGGAAGGACACTGATGTAGAACAAGAAGGATATTATGGGCCTTATGCCCTAATAATTAGTCCTTAGGTATGGGCTTTGTGCCTTTAGTCTAGTTATGAGCCAATTAGAGTTTTTCTTATATTAGTATTTCCTTCTATTAGGAGTTTTCCTTATATTAGGTTACCTTTTATTAGTTTTCTTTTTATTTAGCTCCAATGGTTGCAGGTTTTGATACCAATTGATCGGGATTTGAATCCACTTAGAGAAAAATATGCTTATAATAAATATCATAAATCAAGTTTAAGTTCCGAAGGAACCATACAAGAGTATTTATAAGATACGAAACAACCCCATATATCAAATAATATGGAAATTTAAATAAAAGGAAAGCTAATAAAAGATAACCTAATATAAGGAAAATTCCTAATAAAAGGAAATACTAATATAAGGAAAACTCTAAGTGACTCATAAATAAACTAAAAGCACAAAGCCCATAACTAAGGACTAATTATTAGGGCATAAGGCCCATAATATTTTTCTTGTTCTACATCAGACACCAATTTCGTCAGAAGGAGGACAATCAGAATTAACACTTTCTTTTTCCATGAAGAAACTTATGGTATTAAGAAAGAGCAATCCCGTATAGTCACCCAATTATACCAACTTTCTCAACTCAGTCACTAAACTTTGATTTTTTTTAAAGTTTGGACGACTTTTGCTAGAAATAAAAAGCTTCGTGAGCGAGCTGGAAAAAAAAGGGCATAGTTGGGTGATTGTATGGAAAATTTTCAACAAAACATATGAGAGAAAAACACTTACTTCTATTCCTAAAGTTTCCCCTAGGCATTTCATGAGAACCATTTCTTTTAGATCCTGTACTCCAGTAGTGTCTTCTAAACCATGCAGGATCTTCCCTTGATGAATTATAATTATCTTCATTTCTCCAACTCTGGTAGGTTAAAGAAAACTCGATTTCATGACAAGCATGATAAATAAAAATTGTCTATGAATAATCTTCTATAGAATCATATTGTCAGTACCATTTCTTTTAGTTGCCAATACCATATTGATATGAGGTAATGGGAAACACAAGCACAAAAAAGAAAAGTCACCTTAATTATCCATACATACAGAGAATATCAAATAGTGCAGTTGTGCCAGTTCACCATACGGACTAATGACTTTTGATAAAATTTAGTTGCTGCAACTAACAAGATTATATTGAAACAGGAATGTTTATCATGAACTAATCTCAGCTGCACATAACAACCACGAACAATGGTTGAAATTTGACAGCATGTTCCCAGGTAAATCTCATGGGCTAACAAAAGAAGCAGAAAGAATACTTTATTTTTCTATGAATAGAAAGACATTTCGTAAATGCATGTACTTTCTTCACAAATTTGTATACATGCCAATTCTGGAGAACTACGTCAGACTAAGTTTGGAACATCTGGCAAAGAGAAAGCTCAAAGAAAATATTTCCTATGTTGCATCTTATCTATGATTATACATCTTAAACTTGAAACCCTTCGTCAAACCAGCAAATTATATCTAAACAACTGTGTCATGTAGACCTAAACCCTTAAGAAGATTCCTTGAGTTGTATGGTGCTCCACATTTTTAATGTTGCTTGCCCCTAAACCCTAAAACCTATCTATATATCCCTTAGCAAGGGCAGAAGCTCTCTACCTCTCCCCCAGACAATTATTCTTTGGTGCAAGAAAAACAGGTGTTTTTTTAAGGTTAAAAGGATGACTAGCAAGATGGTAGACATCCAACTCCATTGATAGCAGAAATTCTTACATCATACAGAATTTGATATTTGAGTTATGTGAACAATGCTTTAAATTAAATATTTAATCTCCACTCTTCCTCAAGTCTCCTGGCATGCTGTATGATGTTGTCGATGTAACACACCATTGACCTCTAAACAACGTGTGGTTGTGTCGTAGCCATATTGCCCAAGATAGGTCATTGGTGCCGCCTTCTTGTGTCTGGTCACAAAAGTGTGACCCAGTTGTTGTCGGCCTCCATCCCTGAAAGAGTTCCAGAAAGCATCCTCACTAATAGGCTCAATCCAAATTATGTCCATTGCAGCCCCCTCACACTTCTCCAGCAATCACACAATCAGAGAAAAGACGATTTGTGTGTTCCTTATCCTGTCTGCATAGGTCACAGGTGATCACTGAATCTGGCGAGCAGTGGGCTCGATATTTGCATGTCAAGACTCCTCTTCTCCCTAGAAGACACAAGAAAAAATTAATCTTTAGTGGAGCCCTGGCTCGCCAAATGAGTCTGCAGTCCATTGTGAACTCCTGTGTATAGGTGTTTCAGCCCTGCAGAGTGATAAATACACCTAATGAATAGAAAATTATCATTCGACCAGACCCAACCGTCCATTCCGGTGTAGAAGGCCGAAAGCTGGAGATGTATTCGAGCATCCGGAGGAGTTCATAGTAGCGCGGGTCAGTCAAAGAGGCGGTAAGCGCTGGCATCTAGTTACCATGCATTGGGGCATCAGCAGCAGCGTTCCAGTAATCACACACATGTGCATCTTTGTTCAAAGCTGAGGCAAAAAAATGTCGGAAGACAATTGAGAGGGTGCCTCTATTGGTCAAATCATCTTTCCAGAATGAGAGACCTGTTCCTGAACCTAGGGAGGTTGAGAAGAAAGGTCTAACAACTGGAATAATCTCAAAACTGGTGTTTTAGGATCTTTTTGTGTAATCCTTCTTTTTTTCTAACTCGAAAACACCAGAATAGCATAAGTGAGGATGATTTTTTTTGTTTTATTTTAGCACTTGATATTCCTTCCTGATACTAAGTAGGTTACTAGACTTTTGTCATAGCTTCCCAACAATGTTACTTACATATTGGCACATTCCAGAGACATCGTTGGAACACTTGTACATGCTAAGTCTTGGCAATTTTCTCACTCAAGAAAAAGGAAAGAAAAAAGAAAAGAAAGGTCTCAGTAAGATACCAGCATGAGGTATGCATCATGCTAGTGGCCCGTTGGCAAAAGGCAAGCAAGCAAAACATGAATCATGTGGTCTAACAACTAAAACTACCAACTGATTCCAATGCTTGTCACAAATACCCCAGTACAATAGTCCACTTCTTCATTCTTGTTCATGACTGTAACAATTCATATATAGATGTGCTTGCTCAGAAATCACCGCCCTTAAACGTTAATGGAAGTTTAACAATGACATCAAAAGGCCAAGAGAGAAGCAACTGTCATCAGCCAATTATTTAGTTAGACCTAATAGAACGTCTCTCTCAAAAAAAAGGAAAAAATATAAATCCTCTGATACAAGAAAGTTTCGGGCACTCAGCATATATGTAAGGATTTTGTGACCTAGCTGCTTCAAAAGCAACAGATGACAAACCTTGAACAGCCAAATCTTGCCAGAAATAGTAGAAGAGGAATTATGCGATTATCTTTTAGAGGACTTATGTGAAGTTGTAATAATGATATGAGAGAACAGCTGTATAAAGCATGGTTTGCTTATCAAATATTAACTAGCAACAAGTTGCTCAGGATATAAACATAAATGAAACATGAACACAAGAAGTCCAAGAAACACAGCATTGATAAACCAGCTAGTCAGGGGAGTTTCAGGAAGCAGATCCTATGAAGAAGATGATACCAGTCGGACAACAATAGGAAAATACGATGAAACAAGCAGGTTACAAGGGAAAGCAAGAAATACATACCTTGATACGCATTAGCATTACCTTTTAAGAGTAGCATTATTACATGGCAAAGTGGTTATTTTTTTTTATTTTTTTTTCAAGGGACAGTTGCTATAACTAGTGACATGATTATTAAATCACAAGGACAACACCAAGTACAACTGAGACCCCTGAACTTCTACAGTATTGATAAAATTTACGGAGCTTTGAACAGTGAAACCAACAAATATTATATGTAGCAATGAAATAAAAAAATAGTAACTAACAATGTGCCTATCTTCCATGTAACAATTGTGAATTTGTGTTTATATGCATATGAACCTGCATGTCATATGCATATCTACACATTTTTTTATGGAATATAAAAATATCAAATAATTCATTTCTTGGTAACACATAGCAAGGTAGTATCTTGTTGAAACCTCATCCTACTACTGATATTTATGTAAAGTGTAGATAAATATATTCCCTTGAGAGGATACATGAGAAAAGGGAGAAAAGTGTCAAAGGAAAAGAGGTAGAAAAATAGGCAAGCAGACGTTATAGTCACATCAATATTGAACCGGTGTTAAGGGCCATACATGAATGAGATGAGGTGAAATGAGGTCCATGAAAAACAAAATTGAAGGCAAATAAAGAAGTGCAATTTAGTGGACAATCTTTGGACACCAACCTCAAAAAGATACTCTGCATAATCTGAAAGATTGCTCACTAATGTTCTTCTTGATTCATTCTTTCTGTTTCTTTTTGCATAGTAATTGAATCTCTGCACATAAAAAGGACAACAACATTGTAGACTTTAGGTCCAGAAAATACAAAACTTATTTTCGTTTCAGTAGATGATATTGAAGCATTGGAGCAAAAGACCAATATGAATTTTTGGTAAGGAAACAACCAACATGTTTGAAATCAACAACAACCATAAACAAGTATCTAGGATAAGGACAACCATGATATAGACAATCTTTTTCCACAAAGTAGCAACTTCATGTCAAGGAAGAAAATAATTTGTTTAATGTTATTGTTTTCCGAGATATATCCAGGAACAGAGCTCGCAGTGGTCTGAGCTAAGATTGGAGAAAGTTTATGCAATAAAGCAGGCAGGTGAAAAAGGGGAACACGGTGATCAAATCCTCCACGACTTTTCTTTCATCATGATATTTAGCAGTTAGCATTATTTAATATTTTCTTTTTATGAAATAACTTAAATTAAAATACAGGTAACATTATCATTAATCAACTTCCAACTGGTCATAAGGTTGCCCGCTCAGGATTCCATGTCAGAAGGAAGAGACCATTACTGACAACATTTTATGTCATGGCATCACTCACTATAACATTCAGTTTCCTAGACAATCTTTTATATACATATACATTTATGTGTAAACACTCTCCTGAAAAGCAATTACATTTGCATAAAAAAAGTACTAAAAGAGAAATCAAAAGTCGTAAATCATAAATCATCTAGAAATCTTATTATGTACTATATGCTGCCACATATAGCATTTAATGTTGAGGGAGCGCTCACCTGACACTTCACAATGCAATCCTTGCAGAAAGAACAACGCTAACACTAATTTCCACATTTTAATATCAGTTTGTTACCTTTTACATTATTAAGGGAAGAATATCAGTTTGCCGCCACACTGATGTTGAGGGAGCGCTCACCTGACACTTCACAGTGGAATCCTTGCAGAAAGAACACACTAACACTAATTTCCACATTTCTAATCAGGGAGAAAGGTCATCCTTAAACAACCATCAACAGCTGACTTTTTGTGTCGAGAAGACAACTCTTCAATCTAAGAAACAGCCACAGGATAATTTTTTGTGGACTGTTAAAATTTGATATTTTCTATTGAAGAACAGTTAAACCTTCAAGTTCCTTAAATACTATCTCATACCAAAACATTTCAATGTGGCGAATTCGGCAAACGTTCGGCGAACAAAAACAAATAAATGGCCACACACAAGGTCAATGCACAATCTTTCTAATCAAGTTATCAGTAAATCCCCGTGCTTCTCCAGTAATATTCATCCAAGACGTCTTTTCAGCAACCCAATTAATCAAACATTTGACTGGCAAAAGCGAGAGCATGAGAAGACCCCAAGAAAACATGGCAAAAAAAGGGAAATGATGAACAGAGACACTTACGGAATGCCACTGCGTTCGCCGCTTCCGCTCGAGGACAGGGGTGGAATGGAAAGAGGCGGCGAGAGATGTGGCCGCGAGGCACGGAGGATGAGCAGCGCGGGAGCACTCGAGGAAGGATCTGAGGGCCCGACTCATGTCTGCAACGAGGAGAAGGAAGAAGAGAAGAGGAGAAGGAAGTAGAAGAAGGCGGCGGCGGAGGCCGATCTCATGCTTTTTTTTATTCGCCGGTTCGAGATCGCCGGCCGTTCAATGGCTCCCTGCGGGAGCAAAAGACTAAGGCGGGCGTTTCGTGGGCCGAATTCTTTTTCTTTTATCGATACGGCCCAAAGACCTCATTACTTAAAACAATAATAAAAGAAAGGATTTGTTACAACAATTTACTCTCAGCCGTCAGATTCCATCTCGATGGCTGGAAATCAAAGATCACTTGCGTATTCGCTCCATCTTCGTCCGTGCTTCTCTCCGTCACCGGCGCCGCGGCCCCCCCGCCGCCGTCCTTCCCTTTCTTCCCTATCGCTCTCCCTCCTCCGCTCTCATTATACGATTCTCGCCGGACCGTCTGCTTCGCCGGGGAGACAGCGCCGCACAGACCACAGCGGCAGCCCCTCTTCCTCGCGCAGCCTCGCCGAGACTCGCTCACAGCTACAGAAAGGTGTTTTTTTTCTCCCGTTAAAATTTAATGTAGTATAACTAAGAAAACGGTTTCAATGTTAAAGTCATGAAGTCATAGAGAAGATTTTTTATGTTTCTCAGTCGATTTCCCCTGCAATTTATGTTAAGACTTAGGTGAATAGGAAGACTTGCTTCTGCAACGTCCTTCTACCTCGTCGACATCTGTTGTTCTTGGTTCTTTGGGCGATGACATTTGTAATTTGGATTTATTGTTTGTGTGGGAAGTGACGAGAAGTTCTCAGTGGGCGGTGGCATTCGAAGGATTTGTTGTGTTTTTTTTTCCTTAGAGACCTTAAATTATATTCCATCACGTCAGAACTCAGGTTTTCTTTTCTTTGACAGCAATAGCCATCATCATTATCGATTTCCGGTGACGGCGATGTAGATGTCGACCACTATGACGTTCTTGGCCTCCCATCCGGCGAGGAGGGGGCCAGCCTGTCATTGAAGGATATGCAGCGGGCTTACCAGCAACGATCCCGCATCCACCACCCGGACAAGCGCCCCGATGATCCCAACGCCACAGCAGACTTCCAGCAGCTCACGGAGTCCTTTGATGTCCTGAAGGATGAGACAATTTGTTGTGGGCCATAGCAAATAACATTAAGACTAGGTTTGGAAAAGCTATTTAATATAATTTGTTTTTAATAAAGTTGGTTGTTGGGTGCTGCCCTAAAAAAGATAGTTTTCTTATTTTACAAAAAAAATACAAAAGTGAGAAAGCAACTCCAAATTTTTTGGCCAAATAGAAAATTAGCAGAAAGCAAGTTGTGTGATAGAAAAATTGTGTTCCCGTTGCTACATCAAACACACCTTAACTTTTTTAAGCTTTTTGAGAAAGGAGCCACAACTTGCTTTGAATGGAAGCATCTTATTATGCTGTCAACCAAAGCCACCCCAAATGCAGCTTAATAGTGCATTTGGTGTAGTTGTGGGAATGAGACTTTCGCTATAGCACAATTTGCTTTCTGCGAGTTCTCTGTTTGGTGAAAAAACTTGGAGTTGTTTTCTTTTAAAAATAGTTGTAATCTACAGCTACTTTTGTGTTTTTCTATAAAGTAAGAAAACTATCATTTTTCTCATAGCACCCAACATCCAACTTTATTAAGAGCGAATTGTACTAAACAATTTTTCCAAACACAGTCTAAGTCATCTTAGAAAAGCTCCAAACCAGAATTGTTGTTCTTTGCTCCTATTTTCACTTTCAGTCAAACTTCAAGGCATCAAAGTTCAAGATTTCTTCTTTCATGCTGCAATAAATCTAGTTGAGGAGTGGAGATCACTGCTCAGGCAACGATAAGCTGATGCAAGGGTTTGAGGAGGGAGAAGAAAGAAGGAGGCTTTAAAGGAAAAGGAAGAAAAGAAGCTCAAGACAAAGAAGAGAAATTAGGAGAAAGAAATCAATGTTTAGAATCCTCTTTTGTTATGTGATTTTGAATCATGTTGATTCAATGCTATTAAGGAGAAGGAAGATGTAGGAAAACTTGGAATTTAGGTTAGGCTTATTTTGGTTAAGAATATGCATAATACATGCAAAGTGTCTAATAGAATACATGAATATAGAATTTTATTTTTATGTTTAATATACTACCCCTATGATTCATATGAATATGTTCTTAATATGCCATTGAAACATAGGAGAATTATGTTAGAAACTACTCAATGCATTTTGAACAAAATTAGAGCAATTTAGGACAAAAACGGAAGTAACTTTGCAGCTACTGTGATGGAACGTGATCGATCGGTGCGAAGAAATGGTCGTTATAAAGCAAATTGTTGAACGAGCGCTATTGGGGTGGACCGATCGACCGTTTCTCCAAAACGGTCAACCATTTTAGGATTTCAGCATACACATTTAAGAAGTTGGTGCTTTAAGTATGTGATACATGCAAGTTTGGTATATGATCCTTAAAGTGATAAATTGTATTGAAACCACACATTTATACACGTATCGTGAGTAAAATGCAAGTAAATTCAGGTCATGAATGCAAGTACTTATGATGCATAGTGATGATATTGGTTGATGTATTGTGAGCATCTAAAAGCGATATGCATGCTCGACGGTAAATAGGCCTTAAAAGACGAAACATGTTATGCTTTTAAGATTGTTTGATATATTGTAATTAAAAACTGGATTAAAATTAGTTAGTACATTAAGGAGAAGTAAGTCTTCATCGAAAATGATGTCGTACTTCTCTGGAAATAAAGTCTTCACCGGAGACGGTGTTGTACTTCCCAATGACCTAAGAGTGGCAACACGAAAGGGTACAAGGTACTCGTGTTCTGATCAACCAAAGATGATGTTGTGTCAAAACTCCTCGTGAAGATAAGATAATAAAATGGCATGTGACGCGGGGACGGTTTATGAGAAGTTAAATGACTAACTTCTAAGAGGTCACATGATAAGAAGATTAAAGACGAAGTAAACGATATAAATGATGTTATGAAAGCCAATACTAAATAAGATATTCATGTCTAAAGAAGCATTATAGTGATAATGCTAAATATATGATGTATTAATATCGATAATGCCAAGTTAAGTTAAGATGAAATAAAGTTGCATTATAATGATAATGCATAAGCAAGATAAAAGATAGCTTAAAGTACATCATTGTGCATAATGAACTAAGAAGCTAAAGTAAAGAAAAGATATATGATTGTATGTTGATCATAAATTTGGGTTGAGAACCATATGATATGCTTCATGTTTTATAAAAAGAAAAAAAAAGATAGAATTGAATAATCGTACAGGTATCTTTTGTGCATACGTCTTTGCAATGAATTTTTTTATCTTCGATAGAATAGAAGAAAGAAATCCATCCGATACAGATTGTTTCAATCATCCGTTTACCACCCATTTTTTCGTAGGAGTAAAAAGAATACTATGATAGTTTTGTTGCTTTTTATATTTATCTCGTTTGTGATTTAGCAATTCAAAGTTCCTTTCTGATACAATGAAATAAGGAAATGTTGATTTTTTTTTTATTTTCGTACTCTTTCATAATATAAATATCAGAAAGATAATGTAATGCATGACATGTAGGCCATGACATGCAGACGAGATGATTTATCCTGTCTTCAACCTTTACATACTCTAATGGGATGGATATCCCTTGCTTCTGGATCCTACAAGTGAAAAGAAATGATGACACTAAAGACGATGTTGTTGCTCATGATGGACCTTGACACATGGTTAACTTTGATTATTTCTTGGAGTCTATGTTTATGTATGTCAAGTCAAGTCTATGTCAATTCAAGATGATGTATAGCCTTCAGGTGAGTTTATGTATATTTCAATTGTGTTGTTAAGTGACCTTTATGGACAATGCATTTTAAGCTAAGTTTGATGTCAAGTTTACGGATTATGTCTTATATTGATCAAGTCTAATGTCTTCCGTTGTTTTCTTTTGTCATGATCTTTAAGTCTTCCGCTGATTTTTCTTTCTATGTTGATCCACGTTTGTTGTCCTTTCTTATTCTTATATGTGTTAACCATGATTGTCATGTCAAGTCAAAGTTTATCGTCGTATAGCATCCTGGGGATTGCTTAGATTTCATGACGGATATCGATTCATACGCATGGCGGGGCGTGTTTTCAGGACGTTACAATTAGGTATAAGATCTAAAGTTTGAATGTCTTATATGATTTAAGGCATGTGTCTAAGTCAAAGTAGTCCTAATGGTCCCTTAAGAAGTCCAAAGTCCATGTGCAAGGCATCATAAGCAACCATCGAAGTTAAGAGCACATTTAATCACGATCCTATGTTTATGTAAAGGTTAACCATTTAATGTATGTTTAATGATGTATTGTAGATACATGGAAGGAGAGTCCATCACGAATAGATGAAAATGATGGATAATATATATAAATGATGAATAACATGTTTTTTCGTGGAAGGCATGATAAGGGTTGTCATAGTTATAGAATAGACAGTTAGGAAGTTTAGGACAAATCATCATTGATGAAGTTTATGAAGATTAAACCTTCAACATTTGAGGGGAATGGGAACCCGAATAAATCAAGGACATGGTTGGATGCCATCATAACTTAGTTCATGGGATGTGTTGTACGGATAAGTATAAAGTGGAATTTGTAACCCATGAACTAGTTGATTATGCCAAGCTTTGATAGAAGTTCATCATGAAAATAAGATAAACACAGACAAAGTGACTTGAAAGAAAGATATCAATATCTTCGAGGAGAACTTTATCATAACATGTTCAAAAACAAAAGGAAGGATCTATAAACCTCCTACAAGGATATGTGTCAACGGACGACTGTCTTATGAAGTTCTTGAACATCGAAAAGTGCATCAAATTATAATTATTATTAATATAATCATATATTAAAGTTCCTAAGTTTCTAATGCCGATTATTTAAGGATCCTTGTGCAAGTGTCATGATCAATCATAAAGTTTAGCTATGTAGATTATGCTAGTCCTTATATGGATCTTATGGATATAATTGAATTTTGATCATATGATATGATGGATAATTATTGGTGTTAAGGCAATGTCAAGTTCTCATGTCCAAATTGTGAGTTTGAATTGAATTATGGGTGTCTATGATTGATCATTGACATAATGTAAAGGTTAAAGAATTTACCTTAAGATGAAATCTTGATGAGTATTGAGATATGGCTGACGAATTTATCTAGACTTATGTATCTAAATACATATGATGTTGGTCAATTTCAGTTATCCAAAAAATATGGATAATACGTGAATTAATAGATCTTGAAGTCTAGCTTCTGTATAAATCATGACCCAAATATTGGAGATTGACATCAAAAGTGACGACTCAATGATTAAGATGTTGCCAAGTTGTTCTGAGCTACCACATGATTGATCTGTAAATATTGTTATTGATTGTGTGGATCAAATTAGAAGTAAATATTCATGGAATGGATAGATTATTGTCTAATCATTCTATAGAAACCACATTATTTGAAGTGGTATTATAAAAAAATGTAATAGTCTATCAAAGCATTGAACAAAAATTGGATCAATGACATTGTTGAATTTCCTAAGGGCAAGATGGAAAATCATAAGTTGCATAACTCATGAGTTTGAACATAAGGATTCCACTTTTGAGAAAAACAAATATCACTGAAAAAGAACATTTATAGTTTTAAGTTATGACTCAAGATTGGAAGATGTGCCAAAGTGCAAAATTTTGTTATTTCTTGATCATATTGATCGAGCTACAGAAAGGAGTAGTATAAAATTAAGAGAAGATCTTTGATGATTCAAATGTAGAAGTTGTCTAATTTGTCATCCAATAGAAATTTGTGATGAATGATCATTATATTGGCAATCGTTATTTAATCGATATTCTTAATTAATATAAATGTGATCACTTGAGTAGAAAGGAAGAGACCATAACTTTAATTAACAACGACAAGGATAATAACCACAAACTTTAAAATGATGAACATCTAAAAAAATAGGTATGAAAAGCTAAGAAGCAAATGTTGAAGGAATGACACATGATGTATACTAGGTTGAGCATGATGTTTTATTCATACACTTATGAATCATGCATAGATTACGTGAAAGGAAATATGATTTATCTTATTAAAACTAGTGGATCAATAAATCATTAGGATATCATTAATCCGATGACATCGTATATATCGTGTTTTACTGATTTTATCGATAATGATACTTAGGATTGCATAAGGACTCAAGGGATTAATTGGTGTATAATGAGCAAAGGACTCAATGGAACAATCATGACAAAGATCGTTAATAAAGGAGTTTCTACTATTATTTAGATGATTATACCTAGGAGTAAGAATACTTAAACAATTTTGGCAAATGAAAAAAAAAGTGAAATTTAAGGACATGGATTGATCTATATGACCAAATAATACTCTATAAGATAGTGATGTCTCATTGATAAATTTGTATGATGATTCAAAAGGAATATTGAAAATGGAGTCTTACGAAAGATTATTGTTTTGAAACATCCATATAGATTGACAATGATTTATGTGCCATTTTTGGAGGAGTCATGACATTACTGATATAAAATAATGTATAGTTTAATGCAATATGTATTCTTTGAGGATCATATTAGTTCTCAACAAGAACTATGGTTGGATTCAATTCCAAACCAATGAAAAAAGAACATTCAATGAGAATTGATGGATCATGTATAATCATATAGTTGGGGATAGAAATGGATGTGGTTATATAATGTATTTTGAATTGATAGAACGGAAGTGGAGATGAAAGACAATGGAAGTGAAAAAGAGAGGAGCCCGTGAACTTAGCTGATACTATGACAACACTCAATTTTTCCAATTCAGCAGTTCAATCTATGATTTCTCATTATACCATTACGCTCACGAGCAGAATGAATGCTTAAGCCTAAAAAGTCAGACAGTTCAATTAGCAAGCATTGGAAGGCTTGGACTTTGATGGAAAAAAATTATCATTTATATGAAAACAAGTGGATGACGGTGAGAAGAATTATCTATTTTACTAGTTCAATGTTCTACTTCAATATTGATGTTAAAAAGAAATATTATTTGTTGAGAGAACAATTGCAAATGGATTAATATCGATTATTAAAAAAATTCTTGAAAGAGTTATGATTAATGATTATTAAGGTAGATTAATGTCATCTTGACAAACAAATACGATGATATTGATCATTGAAGAAAAAAAGATGATACAAATTGACATGAATAAGACCATCACATGTATTTTGATCATCAATGTGTCAATGAGAATGATGCATGAGTATTTTTATTAGGTGTAATGGGTAACATGAATTATTTTAATTGTTTTGTGTTATCGGCAGATGAGATCATATGAAACTAAGAAACTCGATGAATGTTGTGGTACATACTCATGGGAATTCTTTTAGGACAATATGATAATTAGGAATTATATATCGAAAGCAAGTGCCTAAAAGTGAAGCCTCTTTAAGATTTGAGTTTTATGAATACCAATTTTAATTGACAAAAGTACCATTATGATATACAAGAGTTATAATTAATGATTATTGAGGTAGACGAATGTCATCTTGACAAACAAATACAATGATATAGATCATTGAAGAAAAAAGAGATGATATGAATTGATACGAATAAGACCATCACATATATTATGATCATCAATGTGTCAATGAGAATGATGCATGTGTACTTTTATTAGGCATAAGAGGTAAAGTGAATTATTTCAATTGCTTTGTGTTATCAACATATGAAATCATAGGAAACTAAGAAACTCAATGAATGTTGTGGCACATACTCATGGAAATTTTTTTAGAACAATATTGTATATTAGGAATTATGTACCGAAAGCAAGTGCCTAAAAGTGAAGCCTCTTTGGGATTTAAGTTTCATGAATTCCAATGTTAATTGACAAAAGTACAATGACAACCATTATGATATACAGTTGAATTTGATGGACATAATTTGTCTAAGCACAAAGAAATAGATTTAAATTGTGAAGAGATGAAAATCTTTTATATTAGTGAGGTCATGAATATCGTTCTTGATAATGATGTCTTATGATTGAGTCAGCACACATTGATTGAAAAAAACTTCGAGTCAATATATTAAGGGCATGCACTTATTGTCCAACTATATGATTGAGATAGTTGAATGTGAACGAGGAAAAGAAATTGTGTATAGAATATTTAATGAGACTTGAATATGACTGGTTACTTTGGGGACATAGAGTCTAGATATGAACTCTCCTTATAAGATTATAGATGCTGAAAATTATTCATATCTATATGGTGATGATTGAGTCATAAGGATCAATGAAGAAATAAGGTTATAGAATAAATATTTAATGAATCTAAGATTTGACCATGAAGTGCACTTAAGGTGTTCATGAGAGGGAACGAAGACCACTAAGCTAATGTGTAAACTCTGTAGGATGATACTAAATATCATAGTTGCGCAGTGGAATGAGAAATTTATGAATGAAAGAAGTTTGAGGACGAATTTTTTTAAGGAGGTTATAATGTAATACTCATAAAAAATATATATAGTAAACTAAATAAGTGGGCCCCATATTGATGAATAGAACAATATTCTGCTACTTTCCATGCTGGTTATAGTTGATTTTCTATATGGGTAAATTGTGAACTTTGTTGTTGTATGTTGTCCATGAGCGTCATCTGAATGTTACCTCCTCCTAATGATCCACAGTATTCTGCCACTTTCCATGTTGGTTATAGTTTATTTTCTATATGGGTAAGTTGTGAACTTTGCTGTAGTATGTTGTTCATGAGTGTCATCTGAATGTTACCTCCTAATGATCCACAGACCACAGTCCTTCAAAATTGAGAGAAAACTGACCATTGTTGTATTCATAATAAGGTATATGGGATATTAAGTTTATATCATAATTCTTCAAAGGATCAAATCTTCTATTGTTTGATTATTGTGGTTGTCATAGAGTAAAGACTAAAAAGTAAAAGTAGAACCAGATTAGTTTTGGATGATTAAAACCCTGGTTAATCATTTTCTTCCCTCTCAAATATAGTAGAAGAGAGAACCGTGAACGCATTGGCTATCAATCTTTTTCTCGTCATTATGCTTGACCAAGCTCTTTCTGATCCTCATTAAATTCAATTGCAAAGATCAAAACGTCCTCGACAAAATATGAGTTGCTCCTATTCCACATGAGTTCTTCCTTCTTCTCTTCTTTGCCTTTAATGCTATCTATCTCTTGTATCCACATCTCTAGATATATGTATCAAAAACTAATAAGTTATGAGTGCAATTTACAAGTTGTATAAAAAACTGTTGTATTGTGACATTTTGTCTTTTTTTGTTTTATATTTATCCATTTCATGTGTCTTCATCTCTCGATATATGTATAAAAAATTTATGCACCTTGACATCTTCACTAAAATACAATCTTTAAATGATAAGTTGAGACTGCAAGTTTACAAGTGTGGCAGAAGCTTCTACGAGTTTCACATTGGGCAGCAGGCACATTGTGTTTTTATATTCCTGCACTTTTAGCCTAATTAAATTAAATTATCTATTTTTTTCAATTTGTGTTGATTGACTGATTTAATGTCAGGTAGCAGCTACCAATAGTATGAATGGAGAGATTTCAAATCCTCTAATTGTTCTTCCTATTCAAGATGCTTCTGCTAGTATGTCAGATCAATTCCTGCAAAATCTATTGAGTTCATCAACCCTAAGCTCAAAAACATCCATGGTGTTGGTTTCCAGGACTTTGAGGCTTATGTCTTGAAGAAACTTCAAAAGGTTTGATGAGAAATCTGATATTAGTTTTATTCTTTTTATTTTCTGTTGCTCTTTTGTTACGTTTTTATTCCATTACTATCTATTGCCTCCAAGCAGAAATTTAGGTTCCACACAAGTTCAAGGCAGACATTTAAAAGTACATTTTGTTTTTTTTAAAAGTATATTTTTATTTATTTACAGATATTCCATGTTTGGCTTCAACTCAAAGTAAATGTGCTCAATTTATGAGTTTTTAAACTCTATGACCAGGCATTTATTCTCCTAGTAGTTAGTTATATTTTGAGATAAATGTGCTGAATTTCATAAACTGTCATATCAGTCTTGTTTACACAGGAGTTTTTATACATGTTGTCAAGTTGATCATGATTTCTAAGGAGGATAACTCTAAACACTGATCTGCTGTCTTATGCTGACTACTTATTTGGGGCATATGTTGGTAGCAATGGATAAAATATTACATGTGGTTAAAGTAAAGCACACCTTGTCTTTGCAAGTTCACAACTTGTACCTTCTATGTCACGCAGTGCTTGTTCATTTAATAATTGTGTTAGGCTTAATTGGTTGGAAACAAAGGTATTAGTTCATGACCTGTCATGTGTTCAAGTCGTAGAAGAACTGAAAATGTTATTTGACATTGTCAAAGTATGTTATCCAATAACACTAATATATAAACCCCTAATTATTGAAAAAACTCAATCCGACTAACTAATGCCCTCAGTTTTCTTTGATTCATATGATCTGTAACACCCCCGATTTCATTCAAGATATTGTTCGCTTTGGGCCCATATGGCCCGCACGAATTTAAAACGCGTCTTTGGTAGTATCAGAGTAGCACAACGGCACTTTCTCTTCACCCCTCAAATATTGTCCGCTTTGGGTTTTAGAGATGTCCCTTACGGAGTCTCGGGTCTTACAATCTTCCCCCCTTCGGGACTCAACGTCCTCGTTGAGTCGACCCACATGGTTCAAGTGAGCACGCGAGGTTGGCTCTGATACCTTTTGTAAGACCCCCGATTCCATTCAAGATATTGTTCGCTTTGGGCTCATATGGCCCGCACGAATTTAAAACGCGTCTTTGGTAGTATCAGAGTAGCACAACGGCACTTTCTCTTCACCCCTCAAATATTGTCCGCTTTGGGTTTTAGAGATGTCCCTTACGGAGTCTCGGGTCTTACAATCTTCCCCCCTTCGGGACTCAACGTCCTCGTTGAGTCGACCCACATGGTTCAAGTGAGCACGCGAGGTTGGCTCTGATACCTTTTGTAAGACCCCCGATTCCATTCAAGATATTGTTCGCTTTGGGCTCATATGGCCCGCACGAATTTAAAACGCGTCTTTGGTAGTATCAGAGTTGCACAACGGCCCATTCTCCTTACCCCTCAGATATTGTCTGCTTTGGGTTCTAGAGGTGGCCCCTGCGGAGTCCCCTTGCTCCGCATGGTACTTAGTCCCTCACGGTTTTCTTCCAACGCGTCTCGAATAGTAAAAGAGGTAGCTACATATAAGCCCATGACCACCTTCATGTTTTATCCATGTAAGACTAACTTTCATTCTCATCATCATCTTGAGGCCTTACATGATCAGCTTAGTTTCCATCCGTCATAAGCTTCTTCTTTTTTCTACACTGTAACAGAAGTTGGAGGCTCCTTAGCAAAAAGAATAGAGTTATTTTCTCCAATCATAAATTATAATTTTTTTCACATCCGGTTCTAAACTAAAAAGTTTACAAATTTTAGTTTCTGAACTTTTATGTATGTTAATTTAACACTTATATCCTTTTATTAAATTCCATCCAAAATTCTAGTAAATATTTTTTTTAACATTTCTTTAATATATGAAAAAAATAAAGGAATAAAAAATAACAACATAAGCACAATATTTCTAATTATTAAAGCAATATTATTAAAAATAATTTTACTTGTATTGATTATTTTTTTATTTTTAAAATATAACAAGAGAGAAAGTATGACTGATATAATTATTAAAAAAATAACTTAACAAAATGTTGGATGGAACTTAATTGGAGGAATTAAGTGCCAAAATCGGAATAAGTTTAAGAATTAAAATTTGTAAATCCATAATTTAGGATTAAATGTGAAAAAAATTATAGTTGGTGTTAGAGAAAATAATCCAAAAGATTAATAATGATAATAATATTTATGTTATTGAAGCCTGTAAACCATGCACATAGCTCAAATGCACGTGGTCACACCTGGAAATAACCATGTCACTTAGATTTGTGTCGGTGCATTCTGATTTCTGGTTTAGAAGCCATATTGTTTACTGTGCCACACAAATTACAGTTGAAGTATCATCATTTTCTTGAATAGCTCTGTTGTTCATAATATGTAAACATATTGTCATTGTCCCGAAACTTTGTTTTCAGCGTTGATGTTCCATTTGGCATAAATAATCTAAATCATTTATCTTCCTTGTAGTTGACTAAGAAATTGTTTTCTACAGCCAAGTGAGCAGACACAGAAGAATTGTAGTATGGAAAACTTGGTCTTGAGCATCATATCAGCTTGGTTGTCATTTGAAAGTTAATTCATTTATCACTTTCATCTACTGGAATTTATATGCAACACATTGAAGAGAACTACAGTACTCTTATCTCTATTGTGACGAGCTCGTCCTAACTTGGAGATGGTGCATTAATTTTCTCTGATCCTTTATCATGTTGAAGCATCTCAATGATGCAAGACAGAGGACGTGTTGCAATTTCTTGTACTGTATACTAGTTGCTTGATGCCATGAAAAGTCCAACGTAATTGCATGTAACACTGATTTTTGGGGTGCCGCAATTTCTTTTTCTTCTTGATAGAGGCCATGCCAACCTTTCCCTTTTATTTTATGTATATTTGAATAGAAGAGGGGAAGAGAATAAAGGGGAGGAGAAGGTAATGAGAAGAGGGGGAACGAAGAATAAAGAATTCAACTCCAAATTAAAAGCAACAATTTTTAGTTAGTTAGAAAGAGAAAAAAATTTAATTTTTTATCCTCTTTTTTCTTCATCCAAATACACCCTGGTGTGAATTCTTTTGTGAATTATCGATTTGTATTCATTTATTATTATGTTTATCTTTTTTTTTCTTCTTTACTAAACTCCATATATACTTCTCTTGTAGTTTTCGAAAATATATCTCATTTCCTGGACATCTTTGATAATCATGTAGAGCAACAACAGTGTGGTGGTGTAAGCTAGACCCACCAGTCTGCCACTCGCTCCCCCGGGCCATTTGGTGGAGAAGAGAACAAAACGTCATCAACTTAATTATGAAGCATTAGAAATTTTGGAGCGAGCAAGAATAAATTGCATCATCTTATATATACCTGGCAGTCACAAAGGTCTCAGGACTCAGAATGTTAGGTTCAGAAAAAAAATCATTTGTTGGACCGTTAGATTATATTGCATATACATACATGTCTTGATATTATCTTCATTAATTCAAAGTAAAAATTGATAACAAGGACCCAGAGAGAGAGAGAAAGAGAGAGAGAGAGAGAGAGAGAGAGAGGTCTGCTGAGACATATATAATAATATATAGACAAGGTGACAGTCGAGCGGTGCAACAACAATGAAGAAGGTACCAAGCACGCCGGCACCAACACCACCTCCGCCATCAATGTCCGAGATGTGGAACAACATGCCAAGAAGAACGAAGCCTGATCAGGTCGTCCAAAGTGTGACGAGGGACGAGATCGATCGTTACTGGAGGACCAAGAGAATGGTCGAAGAAGACCACCTGCTCGCGGCTCAGAAGGCAGCTGCAAGAATCAGAGCAAAGTCCCTCAAGGCAAAGTAACCTTAGTTTTCTGCTGCATGATTTCTTTCTACGTGCATGCATGGCATCATATTTTCTTCTCAGTGTCGTATTATAATAAAAGAACGGAGTTAAGATGATAATCCACTGCACATGTATTTGCATCACTAGATCTTCGAGATGAGTTGTTGATTTAAGCTGAAATTTAGACATCATTCTTGCAATGAGTAGCTGATTTGGCACAACTTGAGACATGCAGGAGGAAGACTACCGGCGTTTCGAGGAATCGGTGACGGCGATCTTGGAGGGGGACAAAAGTCGTGAGGAGGCCGCCGGAGGTGGTGTCGCCGACAGCGGCAAGGAGATACGAATAGGAATCAAAGACTGGTACATCAATGCCATTTCTTTCTCTTTACTGCAACACAATTAAATATGTTTGAATGAACTAACTTAAAAAGACAAAATGTTTATATATGATGGTTGGAATTTGGGGTATCTTTAGAAATATATTTTGTATCTAGCTAGTTCAGCATTATGATGCCATTAATTTTGCCCCTGAAGTCTTCTGTGTCGACTGACACTGCAGACAAGATTCAGAAATGATTTATCTCTGTGAGAATAGGAATACATTTCTATCTTCCATTCTGTAATTAACCTGAAAACAAAATGAAGAATCAATCTTGCATCTCCATTGATCCTTTCAGTGAAAGCCAACAAATTGGCAAATATTGCTTCAAAGAATTATCTACATATAACATTATTATGAATTCAGCAAATAACAGCTGAATGCATCTTATGAACTCGTTAGCCAATCCAAATATACACTTAAGAAAAATAATGGTTTCAAATTAACTGAAGCACTCCCTAATGAAATCAGTGTGTACATGAATTTCTTTTCTTGCCATTAGATGCATAATAATTTGCAAGGTCGATCGTTTCAGGTGGACAAAAAGCAAGTATGCTTATCTGAACCAACCGGCAGTGAGGTCCATGGGCGAGTATAGTGCAGCAAACACTACAAGGTCCACTTCCACATATGTGCAGCAGATGCCCTTCCACTGCTATTTGTCTCCTCCGCTTACCAGCTCACTGTTTGGGGTTTCTGTACATCACAAAATTTTGAACGATCTTTAACTTCTGTGTTATGTGCGCATTGTGCAACACCAGTTGCCATATATGTTCCTATATATTTCTCCTAAGCTTGAGAAAAAAAATACATCACTGTGTGGTGATCTCAACATAAGTTAGACCTTGTGAGGTTTGATATAGCTTAAATTTATGTAATTTATTTTTCCATTGTCCATGGCTCCAAAAAAATAAAAATTATTGCAAGGTTCAGTGAACTGGCCAAAATCATTAAAAATTGGACCGATTTATTTAACTAGTTAAAATATTATACTTTCAACCATTGATGATTGATCCCTGCTTTATCATCATCCCTTGATCTCAACTATGTTAATTTGTCATCATCAAGTTATTTTACGTACAATCTTTTTCTTTTGTCCTAAGAAAAACTATATTATGCATGAATCTAAGTGTAAGTAATTTGATTTACTTATATTGTATTTATATTATGTTATCTAACATAATATAAACCATGAATATAATTATATTAAAAAAACTTATTAGATATCATGACAATATTAAATTCTAACCATAATCATGACAATAGAAAGCTTAAAACTAATTAAAAATATATATCACAAACTGAATCTAGTTATAAGTAACTTAACTTTAATCATATATTTTATTACCATAGTGATGGTTAAAATTTATTAATATATGTTAGCATATAGTTTAATTAAATATATTTTATTAAATTATATTGTTATATGGTCCGATCAAAAGGTTCGATCGGTCCCTGAATTAAAGATTTCTTCGGATCGTTGTTCTATCTGATCTTAGCAACATCCTTACTATATTTGAAAAATATATGAATAGATTTAAATCATTATCAATATAAACAAAAGATATATTTACCTATCAAAATTTAAAAAAAAATTGCTAAATAGCAAAAATGCAAGATAGCAGTGTCTTGCACTTACAAGGCCTGGTTGAACATAAAGGACGCACATCATCCACTATCCACTGTCCTATATTCAGCCAAACAGTATAATTGTATGGTCCATTAGACAAAACATCCTAAATTTATTTCGTGGCAATACTATATGTGACAACACTGAGGTAATAATATTCTTCACAATTCCATCATCTTACTTCGTGCACCCACGGAGGAATTTTTTTTGTAAGATCGTATTCATATACCAACCTATACTAGTATACATAGATAATGAGACTGCAATGCTGTGAAACACAATATCGCTCATATGAAAAGATCCAATTCTCATTGTTAGACTTCTTTTATGTGTATTTATCCATGCATTAAAGCCTTTGAAAGTGAAAGAAAATTTTTATGAGCATAGTATGTATCGTTGACAATTTTCATGGATCAAACTTTGGAGATATAAAAAAGAAGAGATAGGATAGAGAAAGGTGAGGAGAGATAGGAGATGGTGCATAAATAGGCGAGAAAGGAAGAAAAAATGAGAGAAAATGCAGGAAATTAAGAAAACAAAGTAACGCTACGGAAGAGAGGAGAGAGAAACAAATAAAAAAAGGGAGAAATAAGAACGGGAATTGAAGAAAAATGATAGAAAAATAAGAGCCGAGAGTTATAAACTAAAAAATAGAGAAATAAGGCATAGGAAGAAAGAAGTCGAAGGGAGGAGAGAGAGAACGGATATGTATATCTGATACAGAAATAAAATGTGGGAATTTTAATTACAAAAAACATAAGTGATAATTACAATAAATGCATTATATGATTTATCATATTTGTTAGGTGAGATAAACAATAAGAGTATTATAAAGAGTATTTTTTCCCTTTATGTATACATCATTCCTCGCCTGATATTTTTAATTTCTTTTAAACAAGATGAGATTCAATTTCATATCAAAATGTGAATTTTATAATAACCAACATCTTCTAATTTTCTACACCCCCAACATCATCTTTCCATTACTAAATTGCCATTTAGTCTCTTTCAAAAAAAAAACTTTAGTCTCCAACACAAGTAGTGTAATATTACTCTTGAAAACACAAAATCTATTTTTTTTGCTGATAATTTCAAGTCATTAAGATTTATTTTACATAAAGAGTTTTATTTTAACCACCATAAAATTAGCTTACATTATAGTCAATACATAGTGCACAACTTTGATTAAGCAATATATTATTGTTAACAGGTTTGATTAAGATGATATATCATTGAAGATGCATTTTTTTCAATCTGAATTAGTTAAATACTATAATCTGGAATAGTTGTGAGATTTGTTAATCTAAAAGACTTGAAACCACACCATCCAGTGAATCAGGAAATAGAGAATTAACTAATAAATTGACTGAGAGAAGTCTGCCAACACTAGATTCTCCAAGTGGTCAAAACTCATGGCCAATCTAATCTAATCCCTCCAAATTGTGCACAGCTGTGTGGTGGTTTGAAGCCTCTGTGTCAACCCCAGCCAGATCCCTTTTAACCACACATGTTCCACTGCACTGATTATCCCCTCCAAGCACACAGCCACCACTTCATTGCCACCTCCAATCTCCTCCACCCACTTAAATCTCCCCCAATCCTTTCTCTCTCTCTTTCTCTCTCCTTCATATCCTTCCTTGCTCCACCCACTGCCTTCTGTTGCTTCTCTTTCTCTCTCCACTAGAGTTCAGAGTAGTGGTCTGTCAGCAATGGCTTCTGCTGCAGTGACTGCTGCAGTCTCCCTCCCTTCATGCAAGTCGTCGGCTCTCACCAAGGCCTCATCCATTGGTGCTCCTCCTTCTCTGGATAGGATCAGCTTCCACAAGGTAAAGAACTGCATGCATGCGACCCTCTGATCCTTTCTTTAGTAGATGCTCAATTTGTTTGTGTGGTGTGCGGTTGATAGCAGATATGCCTGCAACCAAGGGGCGTGTCCGCAGCCAAAGCTGGGAAGTTGGCACCAGTTAGAGCTCAGGTGGCAGCAGAGACCACTACGGCAGAGGCTCCGGCCAAGGCAGAGAAGGTCACCAAGAAGTATGTTGAGGGCGTTATCACCAATAAATACAAACCCAAGGAGCCGTACACTGGCAGATGCCTCCTCAACACCAAGATCACCGGGGACGATGCCCCTGGTGAGACCTGGCACATGGTCTTCAGCACTGAAGGTAAAAAAATAAAAACCTTCTCTTGCCCACTACTTCATGTTGTCAGCAAATCACTTATCAGCTTCCATTGTTCTCAATCTGATTGATGCTTAGTTGCTTGCTTTAGAAACTAATGTGGTTATATAATGCTTTTACAGGAGAAGTTCCCTACAGAGAAGGCCAATCCATTGGTGTGATCCCTGATGGACTTGACAAGAATGGAAAACCACACAAGCTGAGACTCTATTCCATTGCCAGCAGCGCTATCGGCGACTTCGGTGATTCGAAAACAGTGAGTCTACTACTGAATCTCCAATGTATTCCTTTCATCCAGTTCATTCTCAATTTGGTTCACATATCTTTATTTTTCTTCGGTAGGACATATCTTTATTATTTGAAGTGAGGAGAATTGGTGCTATTAGTCCTCAGATATCTTAAACAGGTTGTTATTTGGTTGTATGCTTCTATAGGTGTCTCTTTGCGTAAAGAGGCTTGTTTATACAAATGATCAAGGAGAGATAGTGAAAGGAGTTTGCTCCAACTTCTTATGTAAGGAATACACTTTCTTGAATTTTAACCTCAAAAAGTAGTGTGATAAAAATCTAGTAGTAACTGTTGTTTCTTGTCTAATTTGCATCAGGTGATCTGAAACCTGGCGCTGAAGTCAAGATAACAGGACCAGTAGGAAAAGAAATGCTTATGCCCAAAGATCCCAATGCAACAATCATAATGGTAAAAGATCATACTCTATTGTGTTCGCGCATAGATAATATCAAATTTGATGCTGAAATTTAGGCCTCATTTTTGTTGCACTCTATTGCAGCTTGGAACAGGAACTGGAATTGCTCCTTTCAGGTCATTCTTGTGGAAGATGTTCTTTGAGAAACATGATGACTACAAGGTAAATGATTTAATGCTTTCTTTGACTGAAACATTATTCATCTTTAATCTCTATTAGATAAATTAATATTCTCTCATTAGTTTAGAATAGAACAGTCACTTCTCATATTTGACCTGCTTCTTCAACGTTATGCCAATTACATGTATAGGAAAGAAAAAAAAAACTTGAATACTTGCACATATGGAGGACATTTCACAAGAA
This sequence comes from Pontederia paniculata, assembly GCA_001647135.1. Classification (NCBI taxonomy): domain Eukaryota; kingdom Viridiplantae; phylum Streptophyta; class Magnoliopsida; order Commelinales; family Pontederiaceae; genus Pontederia; species Pontederia paniculata. Next base: position 83,173 of record LTAE01000038.1, read on the forward strand.
ACATGATCTCAATTTACTATATGTTAAAGCTTTGTTTGACATGGCCAATGATTTGAATAACTAATAGAAGTATGATTAGCAGATAACTTGAGAAACTCTAAACAACTAAACTGAAATAGCATTTTGAGTAGTAGCTTTTAGGTGTTTAAACAAATAGAGCCTAAATGAGCATGTTCTGAATTCTTTTCTCATTGGAAATTTGAATGAAAGTATCAACGAATGATGTGTTATGCAGTTCAATGGACTGGCATGGCTCTTCCTTGGAGTTCCAACAAGTAGTTCACTGCTCTACAAGGAGGTAAGCCTTCAACTAATCTTTTACAAACTTTCAGTCTTTCGAAACCATAAAAATTCCTATCTTGCATGGTTTCTCTTTTTTTATGCGAATTGTTAACATACACTCCATCTATTAAACCTGCCAGGAATTTGAGTTAATGAAAGAGAAGGCACCAAACAACTTCAGATTGGACTTTGCCGTCAGCAGAGAGCAAACAAATGACAAAGGAGAAAAGATGTATATCCAGACTCGCATGGCACAGTATGCAAGTGAACTGTGGGAGCTTCTTAAGAAGGACAACACCTATGTCTACATGTGTGGGCTGAAAGGGATGGAGAAGGGCATTGATGATATCATGACAGACTTAGCTGCTAAAGATGGTAACACCAGCTCCATGATAATCTAATTTCTGAGTTGAATAAATTAGACTTTTGCAAGTGCTCATGCTCTGTCACCAAATCTTATAGGGATTGACTGGCTGGCCTACAAGAGGGAGTTGAAGAAGGGAGAGCAATGGAATGTGGAAGTATATTGATGCTGTGCAATGTGGTGGAAGCTGCCTGTGTGCACAAAGGTCCCTATCATTTACACCACCATGTAGATAGATCATATCTTTTCAAAGTTTTTGCAATTTCCTTGCAAGGCAGCTCGAAAATATTTTGATCGCTCAAATCCTATCCAAGATGCACAAAATGTACTTCTTCCAGTGATGCATTTTATAGCAGAGCTCAACTCCATTCATCATGTTGATCTCATTCTACTATGCCAGAGAACATATACTTGGTTTATTAGCATGCAATGTTATAAGAAAATTTTCAAGCTTTGCAAGTTGCAAGGTCTACTTTACATATTCAATCGAAAAAAAAAATATACTATCTCCAGGACATTGTCTCCAATTTCCACAAAGCTTAATCATGCTTAACAAGTCAAAATGAAATAAGTTTTGAATTAAGGCGTTGTTCGAAAATGTCCCAGAAGTAATTTGTTAGGTAGTGGTGAGAACTTTTTCCAAGTCAAAATGCTATTTTATAAGTTTGATACACTAAATTAAGAAGTACAACGAGCTTCTAACTCGACCGAAAATTTCGTTTCCCATTTATCCTTGTATAATTTCCTTTATCTATCCATCGCATTTCCTTCGAAAAAATTAGGATATTTATAGTTTGAGAATTTGATTCGTTTATATAAAATATCATAATTGCTTTCAAGTTTTTCTTTTACTATAAAAGAAAGAAACGGCTAAACTTCAAGTATTTTGAATGTCTATATAAATTAAATGTTAAACAGTATAACATATTCAATTACAGTTGAATTATTCGTGATAAATGGTATATATTACTAGATTATATAAATTATTAGATTATTTATAAAACTTCATGTCGCTTTAAAGTCATGAACCGATTCAATTTTTTTTTATTTAATTCAGATGATAAGTAATTCGAATCATGTAAGAAAATGGGATGGCTACATTTGGCATATGTAAAATGAGTCCAATATCCAACCTGAATTAATCAGAATTCATCGATATTTTAAACGTTAGAAATGTCCAACGAATAAAAAATTTTATAATGTGATTTAATCCAATTCTGAAGTGAATACTTTATTTTTCAAATTCTGAAGATTCTGAACTCAAGTTCCCACAAGTTAAGAAACATAAACAACATAATTCCCAATTAATACTTACTGAAGCAAGAAAGAATTCTTAATCATCATACCTCATAACCACAAATGACAACTACTACAAGTCTCTCCCTCCCTCATTATATGAATATTGTGCATTAAAAAGACAAAAAATAAAGAGAAATCCAAAATAACCTCACATTTTGAATGTCTAGCTGCCATCAGAGCTCAAATTGGATCTAAACCACAAATGTTAATGTTTCCTAGCTGCCTCAAATGATAACTTATCAATTGAATATTTGCATAAAACTAGCCATCACTGGTCTACGATATCTAAGACTTGCTGCATAAGAATGGGGAAGGAAATAAATGATGGAGAGGATTGATAGGAGGAAGAGGATTCACAAGATGTCGATGATCCCAAATATTATAAACACAGGTACAATAGGAAGAAATCAGACAAATCTAAAATGAGGAAATACAGTGTCTTGGATTCTCTCAATTTGAGTATGCCCTCTCCTAGATTCTAATTAGTTCCTCTTCTTAATCTAAAATTGCTGCAAGATTCTAAACCTGACATGGACTTCATTTCCTGAAGAAACTGAGAATAAATAACATTCATATGACTAAGAATGGGCAAAGTAATTGAATGAAATTCATTTAAAGAATTTAAAAGACATTATAGTGACAACATAAATGTGAGTCAAGATGAAGTGGGTAAAGAACAAATTATGACAAGCCATCAAGATAGGGTTTCAAAGTTTCAACCCGAAGCACCAAACCCAGTAAAATTTGAAGGTCCAACTGCATCAACAAACCCCCGGACAGATAATTCTTGTACTGATGCAGATGGTTGTAGCAAAAGCTCATGATCTATAAAGATGACGACAACTGTAATGTCATCGTGGAAAAACCGGCGAATACCCTTCTCCACTTTCTTGAGATCCACATAGCTCATCTCTCTCTTCCTTGCAGCTTCCTGCAAAGCTTTTCTGACCAGTCTCCGCGCAATTCCCTGGTGGAAAGAAAAATAAATAATTTTCTATTGACATTTAGGAGATGAAGAAAAAGGAATAGGAAATGAGAGAATAGAGAAAGAGACATACTAGTCTTGGATAATTATAGACAATTTCAACTGCTTGTTGATTAGTCAGGTGCTCCCACAGTCCATCAGATGCAAAAATCAGAAATTTATCTTGTGGTCTAAGAACACGTGAGGTCACTGTGGGCTCTGCCGTCAGAACAGGACGACGGAGAGGTTCTGGGAGCCTAAAACGAGTGACAGATGGGTCGACAGCAAATTCTGGTTTCTTCAAGTATGCATCCCCAATGGATCTCGAGACCTAAGGAACATTAAAAAGATAGAAAACATTAAGACCCATGTGGAGTGAATGAGGATAATTGTTGGCAATAGATTTTGTCCACAAGCAGGCTGATGTTTAGAAAAAGTTCATGCGCAGGGAAGATGCAAGAAGTTTCCAATTCAGACTTAACACTAAAAGATGGTGAATACAGATAGTTATCACAAAAGTACACCTCTGACATTTTTTTGTTCCTCTTTGTGTGTGTGTGTGTGTGTGTGTGTGTGTGTGTGTGTGTGTGTCTCTGTGGGGAGTGGGGGGTGGGGGGATACATGCAAATACAGTCACAGGGATATTGGTTTCTTATCACCTAAACATCAATCAAGTTCAGGAATCAGTTCCAGACTTAAGCAACAGCAAAATGTTGTAACAAGAAGGTATTTCACCTGGATTATGCCTTTGATGCGCCAAACCCCATTCTTTAGAACCACAATATGAGAGTCATCAGGATGAAGAGATTTAAGTTCCTGTCTCACTTCTTCCATACTAGCATTATGATCCCTCGACAGCTGTTCAGCAACAATGTTGTTCGACTTTCCTACACAACCAATAACAGCCCTAGAATCGCCCAGGTTTGCCAAATACAGTCTCCCTCTCCAAATTACTCCCACCAAGCAGCAGGAACCAATTGTCGCAATTGATGGTTTTATTTGATGTGTTCTGCGCACATGCGCTAGAAAGCCATCCTCAGTTGCGGAAAATGCATTCCTAACAATTTCCTCAGAGAATGCTCCACTTTCTCGTGCAAATTCTAAAACACAGAAGAGAAATTATGTCAGATTTATATCATAGAGGAATATCCACTTCAGTTTGATATAAATGACAAAACTAGGACACCAAGAACAGAGCACAAAGAAGAAGTTGAGAAATCATTTTTCTTTCTGCAAACCAAGAACAAAATGTCTACTTCATCGAGGCAATCTAAAATGCCACAATGTAAACTTATCAATTATTGACTGTTCTATAGTGCAAGATCAGGCGTCAGCAGACCAATCCCCAAAAGGTACTTCGCATGTATACATCTGTGAAGAGGTAAAAAGTACTCCATCTATGCAGCAAACTGATTGACCAATGAGGATAATGTTTAAGACAAAGTTCACTTGTGCCGTGCTGGAATGAAAATAGCCAAAAACTTCGTTTTTAAACAAATATGGCAACCACAAAAGAGCAAGAAAATAAGAGGATTATATGTACAGAGGAACATTTCAGACTGGCAAGCATCAGCAAGGTCATAACTGTGAATTAAAATAGATGAGAGAAAAATGTCTAAATCAATTGTCTAAATTTTAAATGCATAATTTACAAAGCAATTTTCAAAAAGGAAAAAAGCTTAGAAGGACGCACAGAAACTGATATTTCATAAGCATTTAGCATTAATAATACAACAAGAAAAAAATTGATCATTACCAAGATGTAGGAAACTAAGGAAAAGATATTGCACATAACCTCAAGAAAGATTAAGCAATCTAACTTGCGAAGCACAACCTTTTAAACAATGGAGAAGTGGAAGCCCAAAATTAAGTTTATCTAGTTACAAAGATTGCCATATGATTTACTATTGATGTCAAAAGTTGAGCTATAGGCACCTAAACATCCTCATCGGGAATGACGAATCAAAATAAAACATTATGTTGACATTTCTTTAAAACCAAAATAACCTTCCAAGAAAATTTCGAAGAGCAATGCCGCCAAGCGATTGTAGATGAAAGAAACAACTCACTCATCAAGTGAGGGAAGAGGTGGTTTGAGACAAAGCGCGATGCATCGGCGCCGCCGTGCCCGTCGTACACGCCGACGAAGGTGGCGTCGCGGCCGGCCTCGACCTGGCTGTGGTCCTCGATGATCTCGTTGGCCTGGACGACGGCGAACGAATACTCCCCAGCCGCGTGCTGCCCGATGTCCCGCGACCACAGCAGCGCGTCGCCGTCGCTGTCTCCGTCGCCGGATGCGTCCTCCTCATCCCTCCTCATACGTGCGTACCGCCGGACCGGGCCCCAGCACGCGCCAGCAATCCTCGCCAGCCACGAGAACATCCCTCATCTCCCACTCCTCCGCCGGAGGATCGCCAACCCCTGAAGTTCCTCCGGCAAAGACGATCGCCGCCACAGGACGATTTAGATCTGAGGAAGCGATCGAGATCGGATCAAATCCATGGGATTTTTGATCGTATTATGAGGGGAAATGGGAATTTTTAGGGTTTTGGTGGGAGGAAAATGGAGACGCTTTTGCGTGACGAGCAGCGAAGAACGCAGCGAGGGAGAGAGGTTTTTGGGCACTATTATAGTCTTTCAAATGGGAAAATGCCACTGGACGCAAACTTATTTACAAAAACGCCACATGGAGAGGTCGACTTCGGGGCCGTGAGCGTTGACTTCTGGAATCGGATTCCGTTTTTGGTGCATTTTTTTGTAAATACAGAAATGTAAACGGAATTCAGCAAAATTATTTCTTTGGGGGTAATAGTTGATTTGATTTAGTGCGATATATATATATATATATATATATTATATGTATATGTATATGTATATGTATATGTATATACGTTAATATGAATTTGCGTAATTAAATTTGAAATATATTATTATTATTTGAAGAGAATTATTTCAATGTAAAATTCAGAAATTATGCCATAAAAATTACATATAAAGGAAGAACTATTCGGAAAATTCAAATATGAATTTGTTTTCAACTCTATTTGTCTATGTCAATTTTATAATTGTTTAGTCAAATTAAATTTCAGTAAAAATGATTATTAAATCGTCGAATTAGGATCACTATTAAGACAGGTCCAATAAGTTTTTAACTAAAAGAGTTAACATCAAAGATTTATGCATAACAACCGACAACCTTACAACACTATTTTTTTCTAATATCAAATTGGCATTCATGGAATAAAGTATGCAATGGTAAAGTAGATAGTTTTTTTTTAAGGAGATATATACATCTAACGGATTAGAACAAGGAAATGGTGCTAGTTGAACTTAAAAAAATAGTAGAAATGATCAAATGGTCACTATATGGAGAAAAGATTAAGCAGCCCACATGGCAAGTGTGCCATGTCACATAAAAATGGAGGAAGTCCAAGTCTGACTTCTTCTATGTTCATTAAAAGGACATGGCAGGGCATCTTTTTTATAGTGTAAAAGAGTAAGTGTTAGAACTTTATCCTTGTATATGTGTACTGTAAACATGTACACAATGTCAGACCTCTTATGATGATTCCATATATGTGAATATTGCACAACTATTAGGACCACTTTGCAATGTTTATTGGGATGGCAAATGTAGATTGAAGACTTTGGGCTATTCATTTATGATTTAACTCCTAGGTTGCTTGGTGGAAGTTTAGTTGGGTATGAAAGGGATGGTGTGTGGAAGACCAAGGGATGATGATAAGCTTATATCACAGACCCTTTATTTTTCTTGTTGAGCTTTTTCCACAATAAGATAATCCCCCCTGAAGCTCCAACCATCTGTTGTGGACACTGGTGGGTGAGAAAGTATAGTGGAATCTGTGATTGAGGCAGGACATCTATCTGCAAAAGCCTTCTGGAGAAGAGAAAGAAAAAGGTGGAGGGGGAACTTTTATTGCACTTTTATCACTGGCTTTCTTACAACTGTACATGCCAAAAGTGCTGTTAAAAGCAATCAGATCCATCCTAAGCACCAGGGCAACCTGCCTAAGCAGGAGAAAGAAGAAGAAACTGCTGAGTTGCAAACCATGATGCAGCAGCTTGTTATAGATACTTGTCCAGTTTTCTCCACCTGATCATACATCTAATTCACAGTTTTTTTTTCTAAAAGAAAATTTTGAATATGCATATTACATAACATTGACTCATTTGATAACTTATTAGATATGTGCTGCACAACATTATTTCTAAGAAAATATTCCATAGCACTCAAATATGAAGTCATCAGCTTTTCTGATATATTTGGCTCCAGTTATCAAAAGCTATGAACACAGGGCTGCAGTTGGACTCGTTAGCCTGTGATATCACATCTCCAGCTTGACAAGTTCGAGTTTTAGCATGAATTATCTGAGAAGCACCAGATGGCCAGAAGATGCTCACTTTTGAAGTTTTGTATATCAAACTTTAGGGAACAAGGCGAAAGCGCTCGCCACATGCACCACTATAACAGGCCTCATGTCAATCGAATGATACTATTGTTTGGTTAAAAAATGATACTATTGTTTTGGCAATTAACATCGTTCTAGCTCATAATTATGGAGTACTAATTAAGTTGACTATGATTTCCAAAGTTGTGTTGATAGTAGAATAACAGCTTCCATGGAGGACAAGGATGGATAATTAGTATGGCATAATTCTGGGTGCATATTCATCATCAAATTAGTCACTGGACTTGATCATTCTGGGTGCATATACATCGTCAAAGAGGACAAGGATGGACAATTAGTATACCATAATTTTATACAGGAGGTATCTATGCATCACTCAGGGGGTATACCAGATTGCTAGGCTACTGCCAAGCATGCTACAAGATAGTGGAGAGTCATAATTTTACAAAACTATCAAATACAAAACATATTCCTCAAAGTGCTACTAAATGTAACCAACTATTAGAATTTGTGATCCATGACCTTTCACTTTGAGAGGTAATACAGGCACCAAGGCCCTTTTGGCACTTCTTGTGTTATACTAGGCTACTAGCCTTGTGTTGTGATCTTTATAGTAGTTATACTGTCATACAACTGCATATGGATGTAGTACTTTGTATACTGATACTAGTACGAGAGTATGTCAAACAGTACAGAAAAGTTATTAGGTTCATCAACAAAAGAACCTAGAACGGATTAAATTGCTATTACAGTTATGACACCTTGAGACTTGGGCCTTCAGAGTTTACTGAATAATTTTATAGCCTGCAGTCGTTTATCTGATAAAAGAAATGTCACATCTGACCCAAGGAAAGCTCCAATAGTGTTTAGCCATCCTCTATGAAGCAGTCATAATCGCGCAGCAGGTCAGGTGTATTCAAGCAAAGTGAAACAAGCAGCCAATACAAAAATCAGGAGGATGCATGAAACAATATTCATCCATATTGAAAGCCAACAATCAATTAAGATTTGTAATATATTACTATAACAAAACAACATCATGCTTTGATCCACTTTTATCCCTCCATATAATCTATTTAAAGCTTAAGTTCTAATTATACCAACCACAAGTGAGAAACAGAGATCATAGCAAGTGCAGGTTGTCTCATTTGAATGTAGAATTTCACATTCCATTGCCCATCACCTGCAAATTAAGACCGAGATTCAGAGATCTGAAACGATGATGTTATTCGCATATTAATAATGTTGTAAAACTGTTACAACAGAAGTTTGTGTTCCCAAGAAAATTTGAAATATCTGCATGCATGCTTATGTTCTAAAGGCTTAAAAACCTGTTAGATGAGTTTCAATTTTAGCAGAATTTTTTTAGGGGTAAAAGTAATATGTTTTACACTTGTGTGTAGCACATGGTTTAACACAGAATTTACATTTAAAATATTTTTTTTTTAGGGAGACATTTAAAATATATATATGTATGTATATGTAGAAACTATGGAAGATGTATATGTATCACCTAAAGCAAAAGTATAGAGGTGTGAAGTGGGATGACAAAGGAACTTTTCAAAATGACATGCAAACAAGTCCTCTTCTTTTAGAAGAATATAAGTCCTTTTTACTATTATGTAACAAGACAAATCTTGCTAGTGCTATTTATTCATAAAGGGACAGTAGAAAATTGCAGAGATCAGTGGATAAAAAGACAACAAAATGTGAGGGTTTATGGTAAAAGAAAATTTGAGACTGCCAAGGAAGCTCAACTAAAATTAATAACACATGTTTTCACACAGCAGGATAGCTATTAGAAAAGAACATTGAAGATTTTACCTTCAGGAAACCATTATTCAAGAAAGCACATCTTGATGTCATGACAGTACCAGGATCAAATAGACGACTAACCTCCCACCATGCTGACCAACTTCAGTTTCTTTAAATGAGAACCATAATTGCTTTGGCAGCTCTACAGGACCTGGCATAACTCTAACTGAATTGCATGGTTTATCTAGTACAAGCTCTTGTAGAATATCCTAGAGATGTAAAAGAGTTGATTGAAGAATTAATAGTACAAAGAAAGCATATGCAACAACATATACATGTTGTTTCATGCATCTACATTATGTTTTCACATAAGTTACCAGGTATATTTACATTAGGATCAAAGAAATTTCCAGTGAACAAATCAAACGAGCCCTTCCACAAGTGTTCCCCCAGGTCCCTAATTTTCATTTGTGGTTAAAGCTTAAAAGACACGAATGCTGTTAATGTGAAACTATCATGTCAGGTTTGTGAAATGCCTTTAGTTTAGTTTCATCCATCCTATGTGTATGGTGTTGTCTACCACCAGAAGATAACAAAGTTGGCATCACTAACTTAAATTGATATTTGAATTTTCCATTTGAACTGATATCAAATTGAGAACAACTTATGACAAATCCTATACAAAACATAAGAGAGGCTAAATGTATGTCTGTGTGTGTGTGAGAACATTTCAGGAGTCGCATTTTGAAAACCCTGCGGTTAAGACTCAAAACAGGCAATATCTCTCCTAGATTACAAATTGGTACCAGAGCATTGGTGGGGGTTAGAGTTGAGTCCCTAAGCGGGTGACAGTTAGTCAAGATGTCTATACACCCGAGTTTTATTTGAAAAGTTCAAGTTTTTGGTTATCAATCTTAAGAGAAAAGAGTTTAATCCTATGTGCTTGGTAGAATGTTGGATGGATTAACAGTTGAACTAGTTAAATTTCATCTCATACTAGATTCTAAAGAACAGAAGAGAAAAGAAATTCACCTTTTCTTCACTATGCAATTCGACAACCTCTGAAGGTTCCAATGCGAATGTCGTGTCCCCGGTGAAGAATTGCCAAGCAACTTTCCCTTGCGATATTGAATTGAATAGCTACTAATTATCCTAAAAAGCTTAAGAGGAATGAGAAAACGATGTTAATGACCAATCCCATTGTTCTAAGAGCACCATTATCCTCTCAAAAATCATACCCTCCCCCTTCCTCCGTTCCCCTTCTTACAACATGAACAACTCTCATCCTCGCCTCCCGGTGATCCACCAAGAAGAGCTCCATCTCAAGTGAAGTCCCCATCTGCACAGTCCAAACCTCCGCATAAGAACCTGGCCGGACTCGTACCCGAACGCCGAGGTCATGCTGTGTTGTGCCCGCAGTCAAGATAACCTAATTTGATGTAGATTCTTGTAATGATTCATAAAATAGAACTGTAGAGTTTTACTATAGAACCCACAAGCGCCGCAGCCCAATCTGGCACTGGAGTCAATGTGGCTACTTCGAGATGTCCGTCGAGAAAATATAAAAGCATCCGTCGTATTTTCTCTCACTTCAGATCTCTCACTCTCTTTCTATGTCTTTGCAGGTGGTAAGCAGGCGGATTAGGGTTCTGGCGAGAGAAAGGAGCCGCACTTGATGCTGGAGATGTAGATCCACGTAGTTCAGCTACAAGGAGGCGTAGAAGAGAGAGCTCGAGATGGCGTCAACTTCCTCGCGTATAAGGTGCAGAAAGAAACAAGGAGGAACGAGTCGATGGCAAGTATTGGAGAAGAAGAGAAGGGATTCGAGCTCTCGGCGGCTCCTGGATTCTTATTAGCTTCCTAATCAAAGAGATAAGTCCTTCCTTTAACACCTTCTCCCATTTTTATAGTTAGTTTTACACGCGGTTTTACTTCACGAGTTATTTACTCGACTTTACATGATAAAATCTTCTAAACGCTTTGGTTTCTTCTTTGTTCTCTTCTCTCATACTTCTTCTGGTTTCTCTGCCTTCTCTCATACTTCTTCTGGTTCCTCTGCCTTTCCTTCTTCTGATTTCTCTGCCTCTTCTTCTTCTACTCTTTTCATGCTTGCTTGTTTTTCGGATGATGTTTCTTTTGCTTGCTCATTTATTGCTCCTGACTCCATGTTCTCTTTTCCTCTTTTCAATCAGGGTATAACAATTTCCCCCTCTAATTGAAAAACAACATCATCCTCGATGTTGAATGAAGGAAAAGACAGTTTAAATTGTTGTAAATCCTCCCAAGTAGCATCTGCAGGGTCTTTAGCCGACCACTGCACGAGCACCTGGAAATTAGGAACACCCAAGTATTTCACTACTCTAGCAGAAACAATAGTTGTAGGAACAAATTTAGGATCTTGAACTGGCCTCCCTTCCTGCAACAATATAGGACTATTCTGAGATATATGTGTCTTCTTAAGCTTAGATATATGAAATACTGAATGGATTTTTGTATCCTCTGGTAATTCCAGCTCATAAGCTACAGATCCTATTCGTTTAAGAATTGGATAGGGTCCAAAAAATTTAGGAGCTAATTTATTTGAAACCCCCTAAGTCAAAGACTCTTGTCTGTAAGGCTGTAGCTTAACAAAAACATAATCTCCAATTGAAAACTCTTTATCAGTTCGATGCAAATCAGCAAAAGTCTTCATTCTTTGTTGTGCTTTGCTGAGATTGACCCTTAAAATACTCAAAACCTCATCTTTGTCCATAAGTTCTGGTTCTACTACCTCCACATTAGATTGTCCTCTTGTATAAGATGCAATCGTAGGTGGCTTCTGTCCATAAACCACTTCAAAAGGGGTCAACTTGGACCCTGAATGGAATGAAGTATTAAAAGAAAACTCAGCCCAAGGAAGATAGTCGACCCAATTAGTAGGACGTTCCATAGCAAAACATCTTAAGTATTGTTGCAATCATCGATTCATCACCTCAGTTTGTCCATCAAATTGAGGATGATATGCAGTACTCATATGGAGCTTGGTAGCGCTAAGATTAAAAAGTGTCTTCCAAAATGAACTTAAGAAGATAGTATCTCTGTTAGAAACTATCGTTCTTGGAAAACCATGCAATTTGACAACCATGTCCACAAATAGTCGAGCAACCTTAGATGCAATATAGTGTGTAGGTAATGGACCAAAATGACAGTATTTGGATAACCTGTCAACCACTACTAGCACTACTGTATAACCCTTAGATGCTGGCATAGATGTAATGAAATTCATAGAAATATCCTCCCAAATTCTTTTCGGAATAGCCAAAGGTTGAAGTAATCCCGAAGTAGCAGTGGTGCAATACTTGACCTGTTGACAAATTTGACAACTACGAACAAAATTTTCAACTGTAGCTTTAATTCCAATCCAAACAAATTCTAAACTCAATCTTTTATAAGTCTCCAGAAACCCAAATGACCTCCCATAGGAGTCGCATGAAATTCCTGTAATGTAATAGGAATTAAAGCAGAATCAGGAAGAAGAAATAGTCAATGTTGTTTATATATCAGCCCATTTCTCACAATTAGACCAAGTTGAGTGCCATGTCCTTGTAGCACCTTCTCATACAAAGACTTAAGAATGTCATTTGTTTGATATTCTTGTTTTAGAAGATCAACAATAGTAAAAATGGGCATCGAAATTCCACAGAATGTAGCTTATGAAATATCCTGTCGGGACAAAGCATCAGCAATCCGATTGTCTGTTCCCGGCTTATAGGTGATTGAAAAATCATAACCCAAGAGTTTGGCCACATATTGTTGTTGTTCAGGAGTTTGGATGACCTGAGTTAATATTTCCTTTAAACTTTTATGGTTTGTGCGTATTATAAAATGATGACCCAGTAAATATTGCCTCCACTTTCTGACAGCCTCCACTATGGCAAACATTTCTCGTACGTAGACAGAAGCTCTTTGCATGCTAGTAGATAATTTCTTAATATAATAGCATATAGGATGATTATCTTGTAATAGAACTGCCCCTATTCCACTTCCAGATGCATTTGTTTCTACCACAAATTCTTTAGCAAAATTAGGTAGTTGCAGTATAAGAGCAGAGATCAGTGCTTGTAGAACCACAAAAGCCTTAGTAGCTTGGTCTGTCCATATAAAACTATCTTTTTTTTTAACAAATCTGTCAAAGGACTAGCAATAGAGGCATAACCTCTTACAAATTTTTGGTAATAACCTGTGAGCCCCAAAAAAACTCTCAATTGTTTCAAAGTGTTAGGAACTGGCCACTTGCTAATAGCTTCAATCTTTGTGTCGTCAGGACCCACCCCGTCTCTGGACACAATATGACCAAGATAATCTATTTTTTTTCTTTAGCAAAACTGCATTTACTTTGCTTGACATAGAACTGGTGATCTTGTAAGCATTGTAATGTAATAGTCAAATGTTGTAAATGAGAAACCATACCTGGACTGTAGATTAGGATGTCAAACTTTCTCAAATAAGACGAGAATAACCTGTTCATTATCGCTTGAAAAGTTAAAGGTGCATTAGTAAGCCCAAAGGGCATTACTAGAAATTCAAAGTGTCCCTCATCGTTCGAAACGCAGTCTTGTGAACATCGTCTGTACTCATTCTTATTTGATGATATCCTGCCCTCAAATCCAACTTAGAAAAATAAGTGGCTCCTTGTAATTCATCCAACCATTCATCAATTGTAGGAATAAAAAATTTATCCTTGATAGTAATATTGTTAAGGGCTCGATAATCGACACATAATCTCTAAGTTCCATCCTTCTTCTTAACCAATAAAACCGGAGATGAAAATGGACTTGAACTATATTGAATAACACCTTGTTCCATCATCTCTTTAACCAACCATTCAATTTCATTCTTTTGAAAATGTGGATATCTATAAGGTCTGACATCCACTGATGTACTTCCTTCTATTACGTGAATATGATGTTGGACTTCTCTAAATGGTGGTAAAGATGTTGGAGTCATAAAACAGCTTCAAACTAATCCAAAATTTGCTTAACTTGTTCATCTATCAAGCCTTCATTGGATTGAAATGTAAACCCTACAGTTGTCAATTGATAATAAGTCATCACCTCCTGAATTTTGACATTCGTTTGAGCTGACGATAAGTGACATGTTGTGCTCTGGGTAATACTTCTCCTTTTAACTGAACATTTTGTCATTCCCAAACAAAATCCATAGATTATTGATTGTAATCTATGGTAATTGGTCCTAACTTCTGCAACCATTGTACTCCCAGAACCATATCCACTCCTTCAATTGGTAACACATAAAAATCATCCTTGAATTTAAATCTCTGTAATGAGAACTCAACCTGCGAACAAAGCCCTTCACATTTCAATTTCTCACCATTACGAATCAAGACTTTGAAATAAGTTGTAGACTGGGTGTTAAGTCCCAATTCCTTAACTGCTCTGCCTTGGATAAAACTGTGAGTAGACCCACTGTCTATTAATATAGTAACATTTTTCCCTTTAATATTCCCTGTCAACCTCAAAGTTTGAGGTAACAATACTCCGGATAAAGCATGTAAACTTATTTCCATTACTTCTGCTTCTTTACCCACTATTCCTTCTTCTGCTTCCTCTTCCTCTGTCCCTTCATCCGTTGCCATTAATAAAAGAAATTTAGGCTTACATTTGTGACCTTTATGAAATTTGTCATCATAATTGTAACAAAGACCTTTCTCCTTTCTACTCATTAATTTAGCTGGTGATAGCCTTCTCAAGGGTAATCTCATAGCTTCATTGGCTGTTTTACACTCCCCAACTTGCATTGCTGAATGAGTATCATTAGTAATTCCTGCTTTACTTGTCACTGATTCAGTTGACTGAGATATAGAAGTTGATCTAGATATTGTTGGAGTCATAGAACTTGATGTTCTATACCCTGAAAGTCTTACTTCCTTCACATCAGCAAACTTCTCTTCCTGTAGTTTTGCCAATCCAATGGCACTCATCAACGTAAGTGGTCTGAAAGATTGTACTTCTCGTCTTATATTGAGTTTAAGTCTAGATATAAAACAAGATAGTAAAAAAGATTCTGGAATTCCCACCACACGATTAGAAAGTCTTTCAAACTGCGATTGATACTTTAATACGGTGCCAACTTGTGTTAATTTTGTTAAAGCGCCCTAGAAATCTTTGAATTTCGATGGCCCAAAATCTGACTTCTAATGTCTTTATGAATTGTGTCCAAGAACTGATCTGTTTGTTACGATGCAACCACTGTAATGTTGATCCCTCAAATGCAAAGGCAACCACCGTAATACGATCTTCTTCTGATACTTCATAAAATTTCAGAAGTTGTTCGGCTTTGAAAATCCATCCCAAAGGATCCTCTCCTCTAAATTTGGGAATTTCCAATTTGAGATTTCTCAAGAAACTATGTGTTGATGATGATTGTTGATTCATTCCTATTCTTGGTGAATTAGATGCAGTTTGCTGATTGTTTTCATTTTCTAAAGCAGATGTGTTGATCTTCTTGGCAAGGGAATCATATTTAGAATTCAGAGAACTCATACCATCGACAAACGCTGCGGATTTCTGTTCCACCAATGTCTGAAGTGTTGAATCTAGGATCCCGAGATTGTTTTGACGACCATAAATTTGTAAGGGAACTTAGTTTGTACTAATGAACTTGTTGAGCTGATTTCTGAAACAGGATATTCAAGTTCAGAAGTTGTTAGGTCGACCAAAACTAAAAGAATGGACGACCTATGCACACGGAAGACATTTCAGAAGAATCATATATGTGCAATGATCGTCCTAAGAATATGAAGTGGTCGACCAATATTGAAGGAGAATGCATGAGAAGAGGGATCAGAGGCTAAACGGTCGACCAAAGAAATAAAGGGGACGACCGAAGTAAAGGGCTTAACAGGAGAGGTCGCCCGATGATGATAAATGGGCGACCGAAGGCAACACCCTTATTACCAGAAGATGGAGAATGGACGGTCCAAGGAGAAGTGGACACTCAGAGAAGACTTAGTCGAAGAATAAGTCTTGGCTAAGCAGAGAAGAGGTCGCCCGAGACTAAAGAGCGGACGACCGAAGGTCTGAGGATGAAGGCAATGGACGTCCAAAGG